>JAFBJT010106663.1:34945-59751 GCA_016785325.1 Chascanopsetta lugubris
CGCCCGGGGGGGGGGGGGGGGGGGGGGGGGGGGGGGGGGGGTGGGTGGAGGTGGGCGTGGAGCAGCCACACCTCGCCGTGAACCCCTCACCTGGTGGTGACCCGAGGTGGTGTTTATAAGCGTGGTTTATCTCCATGGCGATAAAGCCGTGTGCCGCAGCTGTGGAATGAAAACAGGTCGGCGGGCCAGACAGACAGGAGTCGGGGATGTAACGTAACACACGCCGGCCCGACCTGCAGAGTGGTCGAGCCAGTGGCCTGCATCACTGCCCCCACAGACGCTGGATCTTTAAAAAAAAAAAAAAAAAGTCCCTTCTCAAATCCGCTCACGGTATCAGCATCACTCATTCATTCACATGAGGGGTGAAAGTGATAGATGCTGCCTTCCTCATCCTCTCACTGAGCCAATACAACTTTAATTCCATCGATTGTACTTATTTGCAACGATGGGTGTTTAACGGAGCGGAGGACGAGATGCTGAGGTTGGGATTCGCTCGGTTAAAGGGTCGATAGATTTGAATTCGTGTTGGTTTGGTCTTATCAATAAAAGTGAACAGAATTGCAATAACAAGAATCAGATCCAAGTGGATACTACATTATTCCAAGTATCAAAGACAATCAGGTGTTCATGTTAATCGCTGCAGCTCATGAGCCAGATATACGTTTTATGTATAAAAGCACGACTGTAGTTAAAAGTACAGATGCATCGTCAAAAGGTCCAAAACTAAAGATTTGTATTTAGATAAATGCTTCTCAAAACTGCTTCTAAATTCAAATGAGAGGAGAAACAAAGTCTCTAAACCAGGCGGTGGATTCAAGCTACTCAGAAGACTTCCAGTAACAGTTGACACCACAACTGGAGGTTATTTCTTAATCCTTAAAAAAATATTTAGACAAAAACACACCCTGTAACTGTAAAAACCTCCTGAGACAGGAACAGTCAATGAACCAGAAACGGTTTAAGATCATTCTGGGGAGGATCTTTCCTTGCACGTTAACCTGCGCTAACCACACCCTCTCCACACACACACACACACACACACACACACACCTCGGGACAGAGTCATCCATGAGGCTGCTGTGTGTTTACACAGGAACACCGTTCAGCTGGAACACTCCACTATTCCAGGCATGTGTTACATTCAAGTGTTGGGCCATTGTGAGCTGGAGTGCGGCTGTTGTTCGAGTGACTAATGTCGGAATGACACGAGCCAAGTGGGCTTAGCTTGAAGTATACGAAGTTCACTGAATGCTCGCTCACTTGGCAGCTGGAGAGCGGCGGCGGCGGCGGCGGCGTTTCGGAATCCATCCCGTTTAAATCGAGCAGGAGAAACAAATAGATTGAACTGAAGCGAGGCCTTTCCTCCTCCACCATCATCATCATCATCATCATCGTCACCATCCACTCCTTTGTATCATCCGCGGGGCCGATTTCAGCCGCCCTAAACCGCCAGTTCAATTACCCACCGTGCCCTTGACCTTGGAGGGTCAAGCTTGCTTTGGAGGATGAAGCCTTATATGTCCAGGGAGAGAAATAGAAAGTAAAAGAGGGTGAGGGGGGAGGAGGGGTGGAGGGGGGGAGGGGGGAGGAGGGTGCACGGGGAAAGAGGGATTGAGAGTTAGGAAGGGGTGAGGTGGAGAGATGGATTGTGGGGAAGGGTGAGAGCGAGATGGAGGGCGAGGGATAGTGTGTGAGAGCGAGGGAGAGAGAGAGGGAGAGAGAGAGAGAGAGAGATGGAGAGAGGGAGAGCGAGGCCTCAGCCCTGCTCTCTCTTATCTCTTCAGCTTGGTGGAGTTTTAAATTATTCATTCCCTGCTGCTCCCGCCGACTTACACATCTCCATCACACGGCTGCCCGCATCCGCCCGGGGAACAGGCGGTCGCCACGGCAACCTTATCGCAGATCGCAGATTTCGGCTCCAGAAATGAAATAAAAGAGGAAATTGGCTGTATTAGCATAAGAGGAGTCAGCCCGGAGTTGAATACACACATCACCACCGCCGCCGCCTCCACCTCGCCCACCCGCCCCCCCTCCGTTTCCCCAACCCCATCGTCCCTATGCCGCCGCCACCACAGCCCCCCCCACCCCCCAAAAGCTCACAGCAACACCCCGCCCCTGCCTCCTCGCCTTATCAGCACAGTCTGATCGCTGCTTTCCCTTTCTATATTTTTTTTCTAATTCCACTCTCCCTGGCCCACCACCACCACCACCACCACCTCCACCAACGCCACCAACACTAACTCGCACCCCCAACCACATGCACCCCCCCCCCGTCGCCGTCGCTCTTTGTTCCTCTGTGCACTCAGAGAAGAATAGGGGCGAGTGGGTGGGAGAGGGAAAAATAGATGTGGCCACCGTGACCTCTGACCTTTTCACAGCCGGGTAAACAATAAGCAATAACCTGGGAGATGTGACTCTGGCAGCGGCGCACCTACTGACTGACAGCGCACTTTATTTCCTGTCCAGTTGGACCTTTTTTCCTCCTCATCATTTTGTTATTGGTGTTTTCTCCCCTCCCTCCCTCCCTCCTCCTCATTTATGTCCATCCTTCACTCTCGCTAAGCTCTGGATCTTGATTATTTGGAGTCGGAGGCAGCGTCTGACTCTGAAAAAGGAAAACCTCTTTGAGGTATTTGTTTAGCCGTGCAGGTGGATGGATGCAACTTCCACACTGAATGAGAACTCATTGGAGTAATCAGTCTTTGCTGAAGAAAAGGGGGGAAAAAAGTTTTTAAAAAAAGGCCCAGGTCCACATTTACATCCTCCGTCAATACATAATCTCCTACAGCCATCAGCAGTCCTCCATCAATGTGAAGCCCCAAAGGCTGCGGAACAATGCCAACTCTTTAGGAGACACCCATAAATGTGTTTCCCCCCTTAGCGCCCATTCTGCTGCCACTTAACCATCCGCTAACAAGTCGTCCTCTCCCCCTCCCTCTCTTCCCTCCCTCCCTCCCTCTCCTCCATTCCTTCCCTAATTGAAGTTAAACAGCTGAGAAATCGCAACCATGTCCCCCCCAGATGGTTATAAATGTCAACATACGCTCCCTCTTAGATAGACACTTCCCCGGGGACGAGTGCGTCTGCAACTGTGTGTTTGTTATGGTAATCGCCTTCCTCCCCGCTTTCACATATTTTGTGCAGATCAAACCAGCAGGGGGAGGGGAGGGGGGGCGGGGGATGGGGTTGTGATAAGGGACAATAACGCCCACCGCTCTCTCCCGGGGGGGACACTCGCCATTATCACCACCATCATTATGGCAACTTAGTTCAATCTTATTTTAAAGATGGGGTTGTGTTTTTTGTATGACTGAATTGATGCAGCGTCACTTTGTTTTATCATTAACTCGGCCTCCCCCTCACTGTTTCATGTCAATTTCTCTTCCTTTGTTGATCTAAGAGTCAAACGTCTCAGCAGTTCCATCAGTTTGCCTTCTTTTTTTAGGCCGCATCTAATCCAACCTGGTTTTGACCTTTCCATCAAAACCCCATCACAGTACAGAGCTCGCAGATTTGCTAAGAGTTCATCCACTGAGCAGAGTTTGAAGAGGACAGTGTCAACACTTGGATAACTGGATTGAAATCAGGAGTTTAGGCCACAATTAGAATATTGGCATTGTAAAAGAGAATGAATCAGATAGTTTCGCTGATGCAAGAACCAGACTTTGGCACAGATTTGGACAAAATAGTTTCCACCTAGAATTTGTTTCATCATTTTGATAATGAAATATTAGCCATTTGACAATTTCACTAACTTCCCCGGGAATACTTTACTGGTTTCATCTTTAAATCTTTAAAGGGGACTGATGAAAATAGTTGTTAAATGAAAACGAATGCTGTTTCAAAGGGGGCTTTACAAGAGGGTTGAAAACCTATAAAAACCTATAACCTATCGTTTCCTTTGGGAGTCTTGCTTTTCCTTTTGATGCACATATTCTCATTGGTTGCACCTTTAACCTTCATTCAAAGGTCAAATGAACCCACACCGGACTACAATTACACCAACAGCACTATTCTCTTATCAACTTCAGACAACAGCAAACTGTAAACTGCATTCTGTGATTGCTTTCACCCTAATGAGGTCACTAATATAATGTTCCCAGGCCTTTTTCTGCCTCCCACTCGTCTACGGAGGTCGAACATCAAGACTCCATTGTATATTTATCATTTTCACTTTCATGAATTTGTGTTTCATCTAAGTGCTTTTGTTATCGTGACCATTATATCAGAGACAGACAGACCGAGTCCACAGACTAATAACAAGCTTAGTTAAGTGACAAACCATTCCATATCCTGGTCCCATAGGAAATTAATCAGCTGTATATGGAGTCTGAATTGATGCAGTATTTCACCCACGGTCTGAGCACCACGTCCCAGCAGTAATCACCACAGAGGAGAGAGAGAGGCGGAAGAAGAGGGGGAGAAATCTTCATCATCACACTCAGACCATCCACCTCCGATGTCTGAAAACAAGCCAGAGCTCACAGAGAGGTCGACACCCTCAAACCCCAAGAGTTCAGGCCTGATGGTCTCAGTTGTTGTTGTATGACAAAAAGTAATGTAGTCTCCATCTTGGAATCTAATCTGAGCTTTTGAATTGACAACGAAAGCATCCTCTTGCACCAAAAACAACGCAAACACTCCATTCTTCTCCTCATCCATTCATTTGTTTCATCACAAATATCACAACAATCCCGACTGTTTCTCCGAGCGATATCTCCCAATTCCCAAACACCCTCCCCCCGTTTCCCCACTCCACTCCGCAGCACCGGGCCCGTTCATTCCCCGAGCTCTTAATCTGTTTTAAGTGTTGAATACTTTGGAAGAGTGAAGCAAAAGGCCTAACAAGAAGAACAGCCCAGGCATCCTGTGCCATGCTGCTATCCTTGGTGGTCTCCTAAATCTCCCCCTGCCTCTGTATCTCCGCGCGATTGTGCCCGGTTTGGTTGGAGGCTCATCGCAGCCTACATTTGATTTCACATGGGCTATAGAGACACTTAGCGCCTGTGGCTCTGTCCCTCCCACACACAGTCTGCTGGGAAGGAGCTGCGCCACTCACAATCCCATGTGTAGGTTTGCCCGAGATGCGCCTGTAGTGACGACGCCGTCTCTGTGTGCGAGGAGTGTGTGTTTGTGAGAAAGAGAGAGTGTGCGCCCGCTTGTAAAGTGCGCGTGTGCCAGTTCCAAGCCAAGACCACACATCCCGTACAGGGTTGTTGGGTTTTTTTTTTCGGTGTGTGGAATCACACACGCGGGAAAACACAGGGTGTCAGCTGCCGGCTCGGTAACGCTAAGTGACAGGGTGAGACGGGAGACAATGATGATCCCTCACCGTCATAAAACGGATCGGCGCTGCAACCCCCACCTCAACCAAACCCCCCCACCCCACCCCACCCCCCGCTCCCCAATGCCAGTCCAACCCATCCGTCCCACACTCGTCCATACTCCCTGGCCTTGAGCAGATAAACGCAACGGGACCACATCGGGGACGGGGGAACGAATCTCCAGGGTGCGTCCCGTGACGGCGGCGCTCCGGTCAAGGGAATGTGGGCGCAACGGGGCTGATACCCCGGCGGTTTGTGGGTAGAGGCGTCACACTCTCCTCAAGCCCCCGGGGTTGGAGGCATAAGGGGACACTGTCTTTACTTGTCTGCTCGGACAACGTTGGTCACAGTGGATTTGGAGAGCAGGCTGCAGAGCAGTGCACGGTCCCACACCATGTTAAAGACTGTGGGATGGCAGCCATCGGTAGTCCTGTTTGGACAGGCGTCAGCGAGCGGTGGGCCGGTGATATAGACATTGGAACAAAGGGGATTGAGACAAGTGTCAGCAACAACAACAACAACAGCAGCAGCCCAGCCTGTGTTTGATTTGATGTAGTTTGCTTCCAGCCAAAGCAAGTGCTTGTCTTTTTTTTTTTTTTTTACAGCATCAAGGAACAAAGCCCAGCCAGATGTCAGATGTTAAGTTTCTCTGCAGAAACACAGAGTGGTACTTTCAACTCGAGCATCAATAAATCGGACAAATCTTATGCCAACACTAAAAAAAAGTAAATAAAAACTTATTTTTTCACAAACTTTATCTGCACAGGCAGAACAATTGGATGCACATAAACACAGCAGGGTTTATTAAATGCTGTAAAACATTATAGTTATGCTTAAAGCTACTGCTGTTTGAGCACGTTTGAAAAAGATCCATAAGCATCGAATCCGAGATACTTCAGAGAAGGACTCTGTTTTATAAAGTTTCATGAACTGATTTGCAGATTAAAGCCGGAAAATTGAAATAAGAAGTCCAACTGGTCAACTCTTGAAAATGGCCAATGTGCTGTCTCAATGAACAGGGTGGGAGCAGTACCAGTACTTTGAATAGGTATAAAAATACTGCATGAATAAAACAGCTGACTGAATACTATTTTACATCAACACATGTCCAACTTCTACACAAGTACAATGTTTTGTGACACCAATTTCTTCCAGGTTTCAGCCCAGAGAGCAGTGATGTGGACACTGTTAGTGTATCACACCTAAAAAATAAATGGGTGTTGAATATTTGAATGAACTAAATTCAATTACAGTGAAAAAAGCAGTAGATATGTCATAAAAACCACCGTCATCAAGTGGTTTGCCCACTCTCTTGGAATTTCCCTTAAAACGGTGAGACCAGGAGCTCCTCTGAAGCTTCAGGTACAATACAACTACGATGGAGGCAGTCCAAGACACTCATGAATATGAATGACATACATGTATATATATACGGCATTGTGCTCGGTAGTGTGGCTGTTTTTGTCGTGTGCGAGTGCCTGGCTGCTGTGGCGAGAAGAGGCGAGCGGGGCCCATAAATCGTGGCGCTATCAGCGGTCCAGTCTCGGCCACCCTTGTGTTCTTTTATTGAATGTTATTGTAGCTGGACGGCCCCTCGCTAGATATTTCCTGGTCAGAAATCAAGATCAAAGCTGAGGGGGCTGGGGGAGGAGAGGGGGGAGGATGGGAAGGAAACAATGACTGATGGACATTGGAGGAGAGGGGAAGAGGAGGAAGAAGAAGACGACGAAGAGGGGATAAGAGCTGGAGTGGGCGGCGGCTGGCGCTGCTTTAAAGCTCCGGCGAAAAAGAGTGAGCTGTGATATTGGACTTCAAGTGAAAAGTGGGGGTGTGAGGAGAGATGTAATGTGGATTTAGGATCAGCCTACGACGGAGGATGGAGACGATCTCGCCATCGTTCGCTGCGATTGGACCGATGAGGGCGTCCTTTCTTTTTTTTCCCCCTTTCTCTTTGGACAATGTAGGAGTAAGGAAAACATTACAGAGATCAAAATATCGCAACTTACACAACTTCTTGCCACCAAAGAGGAATTAAAACAAACTAACCGTGGATAAAGTAACTGTGTTAGAGGTCTGTGACAGAGTGAGAATCCAGTGGGTGGATTTCTTTGTGAAGCTCAGATTCAGTGGCTGCCAATATTCATGAAGTTTTCAATACTGTTTTGGAATTCTTTTTCTCATACGTGTGAATTTTTAGAGAGAACAAATACACATCTAGGAACGGAGCTTTGATTTGCAAATAAAGAAAGATAATCCAAACAAATGTCAGACAATGTATCTGATCCATTTTAATTCAGCAGTTTCACGTATTCCTGGTCTTTTTTGCATAATCTACCCTTTCGAAGACATAAAAAGGTTTACAACATATGTAAAATTGTCATTATCATTTCCAGCAGCAGTACATGGCAACTATGCTGTAATGTGGTGTTTAGCGTTGCTCAAATTTAGCACTGCTTGTCCCTTAATGTCTAGGGTCTTTCAATAGACAAGTTAAAGGTCCAGTTAACAGATATATCATCATTGATCCATATAAAACAACAGCCGCGGGTGGTTGATTTACCTCATCTCTCCAATCTTCCCCTCTCACTGTTACTTAAAGTTGACTCTTTTAGTCAAATTCTGTTTAAACCGACCTTTAAACGGAGTTTCTAAAATTGAAAGGAGGATGCAAAACGAATTGCACACCACTCTGGACGTAAATTGGAGATAGGAACAAGAGTGAAGGATGAGAGTAAATCTGCTATAATGCAAAAGTTCAATCAAACCATTCTTTGGTTGTGAATCCCCTCTGATCCACAGTTTCAAAGACTCTAATCTTGGTGGACGGGCCCTCGGCGTCTTCTCCTCGGTACCTTTCCATGTGAGCGGGCCGTAATACACATTAGTTAGCAAAGCTGGGGCGCATCTACATGTGGGCGTGATTGGTTGGACTTCCCCGTGGCCTCTCTTCTCCTTGCCTCTAATTGCTGTGGGGGGATCGCAGGGTGGCAGGGACAGAATGGAGTCCGGAGATTGTGGTTCCGCCCCCGCTTCCCAAACTGGCTTTCCTCCCCATGCGCCCGCTCACCAAGCAGTCCCAAATTCCCCCCATTTGCCACCCTCTCACCCCGCACCTCGGCTCGGGTAATGGCATCAAAAACAAGTGCTTCTCTTGAAAGATAGAGGCTCGTTTCAGAGAGAGGAGTTCGACTCCGACGGGTCTTTAGCGAGGAGTTAGGAAGCGTGGAGCGCTTGAGAATTGGCTGGAAAAACTGTGGTACACACATCATCCAACACCCACGTGTGGTCCTCCTCTTACTTCTCCCCTTGTATCCACACCTTTCAATTTACCTCCTGTCTTTTTCTTCACTTTCCACTGACCTTGTCTTCCTGCTTTCCTTTAGATCCTGGTCACCAGGGTCTCCAGTGAGCAGGTGAACCTTTAAATGTGGCCCAGAATGTATTTAGATTCGACATAAGGTCCAATTTGGCGTTCATAAATTCCCTCTAGGGGGCATTCCTACTTGTAAACAGAGCTGTCAGCTTATGATTGGATCACCTGAAACACAACGCCAGGTACGAACTGGACCTTAGCTTCCTCCTTCAGTGGTTTTCTTCCCTTTTTTTCCAGCTCCTCTTTTCCTTACTCACCTCCTTTCAACTCCTTTCCTTTCTGCTGGCTTCCTTTGCTCTTGTCCTAATCTCAGCCGAGCACCGGGAGCAGATAAGGCTTATTTAGTGTTTGGAGTTTACCCCTCCGTCGTACTGGCACCAGAACATCTCCTACCAGGCCAAGGTAGATGAGTCCAGCAGATACATAGCAGGGAGCTTTTTGTGTATGGAGGATATGATCTCATCCTGATCCCAAACACACCAACACACACACACACACACAAGCGCACACACACACACACACACTCTTACTTGGAGTCACATACACTTAGAGGAGACATGTATGCTTCCCTGAGCCCATGGGGCAGGGAGGAGGAAGTGTTATGGTCGTCTGATTGCAGATTTATTACAGACCTGATCAATATGCCGACGTCTGCCTTTGTCTGAATTGATTCCTGTGATATTATTTATCAGATTTCATAAAAAGGAAGCATTTATTTTCACGAGCATCTGCAGAAGTTGTAATGTAATGGTGTAAGTGTTCACTCAGATGATTATACACTCAAACAACATCAGCATGAATATCTCAAATTTGATTTCTGCCCAAAGAAATGGGAATTATTTCACATTCAATCATTTACAATGAACCTTAAACTCTATATACTGGTGCAACATATGTGATTTTACTTCTTTGTATATTTCTGTAATATATTTGTAAGTATTTCCACCTGCTAAAAGAAAAAAAATCATTATCAGTTTCATCACTGTGTGTTCAATAAAAAGATAAGGCCAAAACAAGGTGAGTCTCCACCGAAAATTACACTTTCAAACAAGTCTAAAACTGCCGTTTAATCCAAAACTATTGTTTCCATCAGTCGTAAACCAGCATGTGTATAATCCCGCCCGTACATGTCTAAGAGGAGTCAACCAGCAGCTGCTCTGGTTACTGTGATTAGAGCAGTGTTTTAGTGATTTGGCGAGATGCTCTGGTGATAAACGAGTGATTATGTACATGATCCACTGCAGCAGCAGCAGCAGCAGCAGCAGCAGCCCCCCTCCCCTCCATCCGCTCCCGACTCTCCTCCTAAAAAAAAAAATAAAAAAAGCCCAACATGTTGGATCTGTGAGTCTGCGTCTCTGATCCGATGCCGCAAGTCGACGGAGGCTCGGCAGCCAGGCTACCTCAGGGAGGTCTAACACGGATAAGCATTTTAAAAACGCTAATCTCCCAATCACCATCACGCAGAGATAACCGTCTGCTTGGGCAGTGATCAGCCTGCAGATTATGGATGTGATCTGGATCTGATCACTCCTCCTGGTGATGCAGTATCAGATGAGTGTTTGAAAAAGATTTGGGAAGTTCTGCTTCCAAAATTGAAATTAGCCAGCTGCGGAGGGGGGGAAAATGTAGGAGAGAGAGAGAGAGAGAGAGAGAGAGAGAGAGAGAGAGAGAGAGAGAGAGAGAGAGAGAGAGAGAGAGAGAGAGAGAGAGAGAGAGAGAGAGAAAGCCATCCCATCCAAACTAAACTGAAATGTTTCCAATGCTGGAAACTTCACCTGCAGAGACAAAGATTCTGCAACCAGATGATGGGGAAAGTGGATTTTAGAGAACTCAAATACCCCCTGTGGCTAAAAACACTGCAAATATGAACTGAAGTTCTGTAACAGGCTTTGCGGGCTGCATCAACGCCACTAGACTGTCCTGGTTTGAGGTTTGGCGTGAACCTTATTTGGTTATTGCTTCAAAATAATACAGTAATTATGTCCAAAAACGGTGGGAGATCTCACTGTGAATGTATTTAATATATAAGCCAACACCTGTTGCTTCCAGGACCAAAATACAGACATGACACATAAGGAACCCTCATTACCTGACACCATCTATGAGTGAGAACCTTTATACTGACCACAGAACAAGACACTGGGCAAACCAGTTGCCCCGTTAACAGCAGGGGCAAGAATAAAAAGTGTAGGAATAATGTGGAAGCACCGCATGGAACAAAAATCCATGTTATTTCTTGAAGAAAGCATGAATGGAGGCTTTTCCTTTAACAGGTCAGAGGAAAATTACATCAGTTTGAAGTCATTTACTTTGGTGTATGCTTTGATTCGGGCCATAAAGGCTGGTGTCAGGTGGAGAAATTGATTTTAGGTCTGTTTTTCCCCTTCACTCCATGCTCGATTCAGTCATTTTTCAGGCCCCGTCTGTCTGTCTGTCGTTATTGGGTCACGCCGCACCGCCGCTCTGATCCAGATACAGGCTCCTTGTTTTGGTCGGGCTTCAGGTGGAGCATAAACCCGAGGTTGGAGAAAAAGGCCTTTCTCATCTCTCTACCTGAGCGTGGCGTAACCGCAGCTCAGACAAAACACCAAAAGCTGATGGACATCAAAGCCGCCACACCTCCGTCTCCTCTCTTCTCTCCACCGTTGCTCCTTTCACACCCTTTCCCCCCATCGTCACCCAACTGTTTCCCCGTCCTTTCCCTGACCTTGTATCGGCCGCTTTTATCCACTGATTATCAACGGCCATAACTGCTCCACCTCCCCCCCCAACCCCCACCCTCCTCCTCCTCCTCCTCCATCGTCTTTGCCTTTGCTCGTCTCCCTTTCTACTCAGTGTGTGGGCTGCTGCTCAACAGGAGGTCGTCCACAGGTAACTCGCCGCCGTGGCCCCCGTAATGCTAATCCACAGAGGGGAGGAAGAAAGAGGGACGAGTAGAGGAGAGGAGGAAATGGGATTAGGGTGGAGTCAGACGGGGGGGGGGGGGTCTTCCAATAACAACACCACCATCATCATCATCATCATCATCATCGCAGCCTTAATCAAACCCAGTTACATCTCAAACCAGCCTTGAATGTTTGCCGCTCGTAATAATGTGCACCTTCTGTCTAATTTGGCCATTATTCAGGCCTGTCAGACCGCAATTATTTAGAGCTTATCTCTCTCGCACACAAGATGACGCGTTTGTCACGCTTTTGCTCCACGCACAAACACACACACACACACACACACACACACACACACACACACACACACACAGGGGCAAGGCGAGGAGGCGCTTTAGAAATTCCATTGATGACTGCTCGCGATAGGACCCCCGCCTCCGCCTCCCCTGCCCTCCGCTCCCTCCGCTCCCTCATCCTCCTCCTCCTCCTCCCCTCGCACCCCCCCTCCCCATCATTACTGCATTGATTACCTTGGTCGTCTTATCATCTACACATATTCAATCTCATCGGGAAAGAAAACCACACACAAACACACTCTCGCACGCACGCATGCATCCTCCATATTGTTTACACGCAGATAGAGATTGCATTGTTGTTCATCGCCGCCCCCCCACCACCACCAGCCCCGAGTTTGTTTATTCTATTGGCTGATTTGTGTTTAGTAATGTCATCTATCCCCCTCTGGACTCGCAGCCAAGCAGCGGAGAAAAAGAAAAGAAACACAATCTCAGCCCGCTCAGATTGGCCGAGAATAGGATGCGTGATATTGGGTTTCTATGATCTTTTGTGAGCCGTAATTTGACGCCGCGCAAAGTGTTTGGCGGAACAAATATAGAAGCGTTGTTAAATTGTATCATAAATTAGTGATCAGGAGGAAACGACAGAGAGAGGGGAGACGCAGATATGTATGTATTAACTGCAGTGATTGGGTTACATTCGCCATAACAAGAGCAATGTTCCACATCGCGCCGCTCTGCACTTTTTGTTGTTGTTTTGTTTTCGACACCCCAATTTAGTTAGCGGCCATGTAATACAGAATAAAAAGTTGAGGGTAATGACGTTTGCAGGCAATAAAGGCGATGGATGTGGTGGTCATTAAAGCGTCTACTGCAAAAAAAAAAAAAAAAACAATTCTTATCATGAGGGAAAGGCTACATTTTCGGAAGATGAGGAAATGAGGCGGCGGACGAAACTGGCCATCAGATAGTGCGCCTCCTTAATTCTCTCATCCCCTGTTAAATAATATCATTATCATTGCCTAATGACGATGGTGCTGCAGTGCTTATGGAATAAGCCGATTAGGACAGAGACAAACAGCATGGGGCCAGGAAGCACGG
This sequence comes from Chascanopsetta lugubris, assembly GCA_016785325.1. Taxonomy (NCBI): domain Eukaryota; kingdom Metazoa; phylum Chordata; class Actinopteri; order Pleuronectiformes; family Bothidae; genus Chascanopsetta; species Chascanopsetta lugubris. The sequence continues at coordinate 47,925 of JAFBJT010106663.1, forward strand.
CGAGGCCATTTACCACTTCATACAGGACAAATGAGTGTGTCCCGCGCCATCTTTCCTTCCCTCATTCCCCCTTTTCAATCTCCCACCCCCTCCACACACACACACTCACGCACACACTCCACTTCCATCTATTTCATTCCTCCTCCTATTTTTTTTTTTAAACACCAGCCCATCATGAAGTATTTGATTTCCTCTCCTCCCTCCTCTGCCTCCTTCCCTCACTCTCCCGTCTCTCTCCTCCGCCGCCGCCGCCCCTTCTTCTTTGTGCGGAGGTAATCGTAGATGCAAAGGGAAGGGGGCCGCGGGGCTCTTATCGGCCCATAACATCTGTTGGCGTGTCAGGTGATGAGATGGAGCGCTCGCGGCCTGCCGGCGGCCTGGACGGCTCCTTTAATGCAGAGAGGGGAGTGTGCAAACAAACAGCGGCTGATAGGGTCTATGCTTGTCACAATCGCTCAGGACCATGATCTATCTTCCCCCTGCCTTTTCGCTCTCACTCTCTCTCTTTCTTTCCCCTCTCTTACGCACAGTCTCCATCTTCTTTCACTTGAGTGCCCGTGTTCTTCTTCGCTTCCCAACCCCCCACCCCCATCCCTAAAACATCCCATCTCCCCGCAACCCCCTGTTTTTATTCTTTAAAATCAAATTTAGCTCCTGTTTCCACATTATGGATGTGTGCGCGGCGGTGATCAGGCCGCCGTCATAATGGTTTTCAGGAGACTGCAAACAGGGGAGGAAAGGGAAGTGGATGTCTGACAGCCAGATGCGGGAGATAAGATGGTCAGTGTAGACTTACAGTTGCGTTATCGGGAGCCGTGCGCGCTCAAAGAAAATGTTTCAGCCTTATCAACATGCTCATTTCCACAATCATCAGCTGCATCAACAGTGGCAGCAGCAGCAGCAGCATCACGGGGGCTGCAGGGAGCACCATCATTATCATCATCATCATCATATCCATCATCATCACTGTCGTTATTAGCAGTATTGGCTTTGTGACGAGGGAAACCATCAGGATCATTATCGTCATTATCAAGATCGTACATTTTCCCGTCATTTCTACCCCATCTGACAAAACTGCAGATTTTTCTCAAATAGAAGACGACTAGAGACGTGACATCAGGGGTTTGGTTTATGAGGAAGTTTTCTAACTTTTCCAATTATAAATGTTTCATACTCCTGCCTCTGCATTCATCATGGTTCCTTCTAGTTTCAGCACAATTAAACAGCTTTTTTCAAGTTTAACTCTTATTTATTGTAAGAAAATACAAACTTAACACTGATTTGCTCTTATCTTTATCATTTAAAAAGGACTTTTACCTTAATGCATGTTGGCATCATCCACACCTGGTGGCTCAATATGGCCTCTAGCGCTTCAGCCAATCAGGGGAATGCAGGTGTTTTTGAACTCTCATTATTTTAAAATAAACTAGAGGAAGTCAAGTGATAGATAAAATGAGTTGTATAATAGGTCCACTTTAAGTATGGAAGAAGATTATTCTCTATAGTGATGTAGTGTGTCTGGTACTGTGTCATTGTGTCATTCATTTTGTTGTCAAAGTGTTTTGTGTTTTCGCAAGATATTACACTGTATTTCCAAGTTTATTGCGTCAACAGTACTTGGTTACACGGTTGTACTTTCGTCACAACTCAGTGCCCTGCACTTGGTCCCTCTAATATGCTTCAATCCCATTTCTAAACCTGTCATCCTGCTCAGGGTCACAGGAATCTGCAGCTTATCCCAGAGCTCAGTGGGTGGGCAGCGGGGTGCAGCGCACACTGGTTCACCACCGCATCACAACAGGCCGACACACAGGAGTAAACATACACAAGTTAATGTATCAGACAGGATACTACAAGTCACAGAAAACTCCTTGAAAAGTGAAAATATAGGTTTCGCGTGATCCAGAAAATATCAAAATATGAATTACGAACACTGCCATCTTGTGTTTGGGTAATATTGAGTGTGTGCAACAGCAATCTGCAAATGGAGTAGTTTTAGGAATAGATTATACAGAGTGACGAGTTCAAACTAAAATTCCATGTCACATACATAAATATGGAGGAGGCTGGAATTGCATCCTATACTATAGTCAGCCACCAGGGGGAAGCAGAAAAGCTCAGGGTTCGCCAAGCTCCCACTTCATCCATAATTAAAAAACAATAACAGTGTAGGTCATTTATAAGCACACTCACAGACACACACACACACACACACACACACATGGAAGGGTAAATGGATCACATGCGGTGGTCTCATTCTGTTGTGAAATTATGAGATGACACTTTATCATGTGACATACTGTAAATAGAATGATATGGCGCATGTGCACATGCACAACGTTGAGCTCATTCGCTTAAACCGAAAACTCCAAATTCAATTCAAAGAGGTTTTCAAAATAAAAGAAACCTCTGTCTTTAGTGTCCGGTATGAAACAACACATTGTGCAAAAACCACAATTCCCTCTCTGAGCAGTGGTGCAACACTAAATAACAGAACAGAGACTGCATCAAATTTGTGAGTGGAATCCCCTTTGCTCTCCATCCCATCTCGAATGAAAACAGGATTTCATCCGCTGGTCTGAGAGCTCTGCTGGGACCACGTCAGCTCCACTGCTGCTGCTTCTTCCTTCTTCTACAGCTACAAACTATAATGTCATTGTCAGACGGCTTGTGGCAGCAAGATCAATAGTTAGTAATTCCTGGGGCTGGGGGTCTGAGAGTCCTCACCCTGTCCTCTCTCTCTCTCTCTTCCCCTCTCTGTCTCCCCCCTTCCCAATAAGCTAGAATGTCCTCTAATGGAGCAGGCCAGATCTAATCACAGCAGTAATTGAAGTTTACTTTGAAGCTTTCAATCTAGGGGAATATTTAAAGACAAAGCCACCATGAAACACTATCTACTGTCCCAGGCCTGATGTGATCTGGATCTAGTGGCCTCTTCAATAATAGATGAGCGTCTCAAACATACTTTTATCCTTCGCTATCGTCACTTCAGATTTTACTTGACTGCAGATTCAAGGGCTCGACCATCGTGAGTGGGGTTTTAAGAAAAAAAGCTGATGCCAGTGATGCTGATGTTGCACAGAGATTTGTGCTGAACTGCAAATCAAATAAAAAGCAGAAGCTACGACCAAAACATCGGGAAAGGTGGACAAGTCAGGGTAAAGTAGTGTGACTATTCACATTATTTCAGTACTCAAGGATTTGTAAAGCTGCGACTGTGGGTCGGAGGAATGTTTAAGGTCAGGTAGAAGAAAGATGTCGATGAGTTCTTTGCAAAAGATTCAAATATTTACCCTTATGGTCAAAATTCTGATGACTCATTCAGAAACAGTGTAAAAGGAAATCCTCACTGCAACCACAAGATGGCGCAATTCATACCAACACAACACAGCAGGAATGACCACCTTCCATATCAACCGCAGTTGATTTGGAGGGTGATAGTGAGTGACTCTGAATTGAATTTGTCATTTTGCTTTGCAGTTGCAGTACCCGGCCAGTAGGGTTTACTACCAGCCAGTCAACAATGGAAACCCTGCTTCTGTTTACCATTATTTCCTCTAAGAAGCGAGTTTTGAATCAAGCAAATTAAGAAAAAAACCAAGAAAAAAACATCACATTAACGCACAACACTATATATCATGGTATCACTCTCATCAGAAATAAAAGAGTTGCAAAAATGAGAAGAATGGACGTCAGCAACACCAGCGTCATCACATGTAAACACTGATCAGGCCTCTTCTTTCACATGATAGAAAAGCAAACAACATCCACTTACAACCAAAACCTGGTCTTACTTTGAGAAGCAGCGGTCCTCTGAGATGTCGCCAGCTGTCGGGACGTCCAGTGTCAAGTGGATGTCGGACGTCGAGGTGCAGGGATGGGCAGGAAGTGGACACGTCTGGCAACAACTGGGTCTGAAGGAACCGCAGGAACCATGGAGCTGAAGCTCTGATGATGGACCAGGTCCTGTGTGAAGGAAATGAGAGTGAGAATCAACACTGGACAACAAAAGGTCTGGACAAGTTTTCGAATGAAACTTATTTTGTTTCATAGCTTCACAGCTATATTAATATGAATTTACTATTTTTTTAGATAAAGAATTAAATTATGTACAATGCACCAGGAAGCTCTGTTTTAATAGAAAAACAACATTCTTAAATGAATGTAACTTACTGTAAGAAGTCAGGATGAAGGTAAGCGCCCTCTGCAGGATCGTCAGGGAAACTACTTCAGGCAGTCTAATGTCTCCTTTAGAATAAAACCAAACAAATGATTATATCTAACACAAATATATCCATTCTTAAGAAAAGAAATGCCAGCTTTAATTAGTAAAGACTGTTGTTTGATAACAATATGAATGTTTTGATTTTACAAATTTTAACACGGTGAGCAGTTGTGCATTCATCTATATACATATGCATGAACATATACAAACACTTTTTGTTTGAATGTATTTAAAATCTACATTATCAAGATAGTGTTTACATTCTCTTGCCAGGTGTACAAACACAAAATGGCTGCTCCACAAGCAACAAAGGCCCAAACACCAAACACAAACTAACAAAAAACGTTCAGCTAAACACAACCCAACACAAAACACAAAACACTAACTCACAACATAGAGCATCTTTAGTTCAATGTTAGCTTTGGTTGGTCTTACCTGGCAGATGGGAAGTTGTCAATCAAGCCTTTTGAGACTCCACCATGCTAAAGAGCTGTAAACAAGCATGTCCTCCACACACGAAAATCCCCCTGTAACGTCACAAAACTGCTCAAAAGAGTTAGTCGATCTAAAGTTAGTGAGCTAACGATAAATATTACCATCTCAACGTTCGTTTCCATTTGTATATAGGCTAAAAAGAATTACCCATTAGCCGTTAGCCGCTACCTTGCCGCACGCCGGTAGCACAGCTGGTCTTGATGACGGGACGTAGTTTACATCCGCATTACACTGAGGGCGGCCATATTTGATCACGTGACCCGCAAAAGTTGACCTCTGCCCTCTGACCTATATATTTAAATTAGGTGTGGACGTAAACAACGTTTTTTCTATGGGTTTCAACGGGGAAACTTTATTTAAACTTTGTACACGTCCTTGAAATATTTATAAATGCTTTTTTTTTAACTTTATTTCTATGTATATATCGTTTCTCACAGTTCAGTCACATTCATTTGTCCTATTTAAGTTTGATTCAAATCATTTTTCATCTTTGTATAGGTTTTAATATATATATGTTTACCTCTATTTCTATTTTTCCTTTTAAATCTGGTCTCCATTGTTTTTTTATTGTTACAATATAATAATACTAATAACACTATGACTACTACTGTTGATATTAATACCAATAGTAATTATGATAATAAAAACAACACTACGACTACTACTACTACTACTACTACTACTACTACTAATAATAATAATAATAATAATAATAATAATTATTATTATTATTATTATTATTATTATTATTATTATTATTATTATTATTATTATTATTATTATTATTTATTTTATTTTTTCCAGAAAATAATTTACAATTAAAAAAAATATAGAGAGAGACCTAATGTTAATGAGAGTATACAGTTTGGTGCAACACCTGAATTTACACCAAATCTAATCTTCATATGCTGAACACACCTCACAGCCACTGAAACTTTCCCGTTAATTGCCTCAGTCACCGCAGTTTAATCACCGCTGACCAAAGTTGTGTCTCCGGTTGCCGTGGCGCCGCTGGCATCAGTCCTGGCAAGCGGCTCTCTGATTGATAGGCCTGAGCACGGAGGGGCAGTGGGAGATGAAGAGAGGTCTGATAGCAGGGGCCGCTAGATACTCCCTGATTCACTGTGTGTCAGATACTGATAACAGCGAGAGGGGGAGAAAGGCGAGGGGAAGCGGGCGGGCGTGCGAGGGGAAGAAGAGAAATAAGGGGAGAAATGAATAGTTGGGGGAAAAGAGAGAGAGAGGAGAGGCAGGAAAAAGAGGGGGGAGACGCTCACAGACAGTGTGGAGTGTGTGATTGTGGCCCCGTAGCTTATTTCATCACCCTGACAAATCGGGGCGTGAGGCCCGTTGCTCTCGACTTCACACGGCAACGCCCTTTTTTTCTACCCTCCATCACTCTTTCACCTTTCTCTGTGAGTGTGTGAGTATGTGTGAGTGTGTGTGTGTGTGTGTGTGTGTGTGTGTGTGTGATTTTTATTAATAACACTGTGTGGGAGATGAAATACAGGTGCTGTGGCTCTTTTATGTGCGCGGCGTGGTCACAGGGCTGTCATGGTGACGTATGTCTTGAGATTGAGGCGGGAAAAAATGGCGTCCCACCCTCCTCTCCTCTCCTCTCCTCTCCTCCTCGCTCTGTATCAACGCCATCACTCTTCCCACCCACCTCTCTCACTCTGCCCCCTCAATCTATCCGCCTTCCTTCCTTCCGCCATTTTCCACCCTCTCTCCCTCCAATGCTCCGGCCTAATTTATCCATTTTATCTCCCTTTATATCATGAAATAGAGAGTAACATACAAAGAGCTTTGTTTAGGCCTTGGCCTCCACATTTATACTCAGTTGACCAGCAGGGGGCGTCCTCATTTGCTTTTGTTGTCATTCCATTTTGATTCCAGCTCTGGCTTCTTATTCATTTTGTTGGTTGACTCACACTAGGAAATACAAGTACAGTATTAGTGTGTGTGTGTGTGTGTGTGTGTGTGTGTGTGTGTGTGTGTGTGTGTGTGTGTGTGTGTGTGTGTGTGTGTGTTGGGTATGGCGTGGTCAGAGTGTTGTCATGGTGACACGTCTTCAGATTGAGGCGGGAAAAAATGGCGTCTCCTCCCTCTGCATCAACGGCAGCACCCCCCCCCCCCCCCCCCCCCCCCCCCCACCTCTCTCACTCCGTCCCCTCAATCTATCCGCCTTCCTTCCTTCCTTCCGCCATTTTTTTCTCCCCTCCCTCCTTCCGATGCCCCGGTCTTATCTATCCATTTTATCTCCCTCCGGTGCTCGCCGCCATTTCTCGTCCTCTTCCTCACCTGTCGCTCACCAGGTTGGTTTTCTATCGCTTGGGGGGCAGGGGGGGGGGGGCGGGGGTGCGTGCGGGGGGGGGGGGGGGGGGGGGGGTGAGCGGCGACCTCAGCTGGCTCGAGTCAGGCAGGAGGAGACGGTGGTCAAAAATTGGGCATGGCGTGGTCAGAGTGTTGTCATGGTGACACGTCTTCAGATTGAGGCGGGAAAAAAATGGCGTCTCCTCCCTCTGTATCAACGGCAGCACCCCCCCCCCCCACCTCTCTCACTCCGTCCCCTCAATCTATCCGCCTTCCTTCCTTCCTTCCGCCATTTTTTTCTCCCCTCCCTCCTTCCGATGCCCCGGCCTTATCTATCCATTTTATCTCCCTCCGGTGCTCGCCGCCATTTCTCGTCCTCTTCCTCACCTGTCGCTCACCAGGTTGGTTTTCTATCGCTCGGGGGGCGGGGGGGGGGGCAGAAGTCAGTCAGGAGGTCAGGCGGCTGTGGCGTTTCTGTGACGCACTGTACCCAGATGGTCACGAGTCATTTGGTTTTGTGAAGAGGCGACGCATACCCGTCCGTCACCGGGGCTCAGACATGTGACAGAGGCTCTGAATGCACGAGGCCAAATTCCCCGCATGCCAATCATACCTGAGCGTGTCACCTGCTCGTCACCCTCACACGCAAAACACCTGCAGGGACGTGACCACGACGAGGCGGCGGCCACATGACACTTTACCTGGGTGTCATCAGCCCGACCTTTGCATGACTCCCTCTGTCTGGAGGAGATGTCTGCATGTCTTATACCTTAACTCTGTGTGTGTGTGTGGGTGTGTGTGTGTGTGTGTGTGTGTGTGTGTGTGTGTGTGTGTGTGTGTGTGTGTGTGTGTGTGTGTGTGTGTGTGTGTGTGTGAAAGAGAGAGAGAGAGAGTCATCTTGGTCCAATAAACTCATTTCCGATACACATAGAATCTCCCATAGCATGCCTCTGCACCTTTAATACATTACATTATAGGACCTCAGCTGCCTATAAATGGAATAAGACTATGCCAGTGGTGGTGACACACACACACACACACACACACATGCACGCACACACACATGCACACACACCTACAGCTTTTAGGGATACAGATTTATTAATTCAAAGGTACAAATTATAATTTTAGAGTCATTCGGGGAATTCAAGAAATTATCCCATTACCCTCTGGGATTTCTATGTCTCACTTACACTCACACACACACACACACACACACACACACACACACACACACACACACACACACACACACACACACACACACACACACACACGACTATGTGCCTGTATTACATTTGAAGACATAAGTTCCTGTAAAACTGAGTCTGATACTTGAAGAAGATATATTTACATATATACTTACTGTATTTATGACAATATTATGAAAAGTCCTTATTTGTGGTTTATGGTCCATGGTTTTGGCTGCGGCCTGCTCTTTGTTACTCTCCCTGCCTTTATTCTTATTCTGTTGACCAGCAGGGGGCGTCCTCACCAAGTGTGGGTATTCTTATGGAGTGTCATCCCATTTTCATCCCAGTTTTGGCTTCTGTCTTGTTTTGTTGATTGACTCACACTAGTAAATCAAAGTACAGTGTTAGCCTTGCAGTGACACTCTCTCGCCAGCAGGTGGGGTTAGTTAATATAATGATGATTGGAGAGTTTGTAGTGTTTTCATTTTGTAAGGTCACTAAAGGTCAAAGTTGTATATGACCAGTATATCTATCTATCTATCTATCTATCTATCTATCTATCTATCTATCTATCTATCTATTTCTCTCTCTCTCTCACACACACACACACACACACACACACACACACACACACACACACACACACTCTCTCTCAGGGGGATTTCAGGATGTGTTTTCATCTCCTGCTTTAAAGCACTTTAATATAGTCACAGTCTAAGTTTACCACTGAATAGATCTGTTTGTCAATACGCGCGGATTGTGTTCACACACTGAACCTGATTATATTGAAATGGTTTTACTTAAGGATGTCTTTTATGTTATTGATTGAATCTGTATTGATTTTGGTTGTTTGGTTTGTTTGTGATGATGTTTATACCAGAACCATCTGCTTTTTAACGATATTTCTAAATGAGCTTCTGTGACAAAAAAAAAGAACAAGCATAAGATAACCTAGAAACAATATAAAATAAATTTGAATTGAATTAATTTCATGAAAGGAAATATAATAGTATACACAGAACAGGAAATACATAAAACATATTTAAAAACAAAATAAAATTGGATTTAGTTATGGATTTGAATGTCACATTAAATTATTTTGCTCAGATTAAAGTGTCCTTATTTTTTTCTTTATATATGAAAGACATAAGCGTTTTCAAACTTCAGTATATTTATTTCAATATGAATCCAGAGAATGTCCAGAATGAGCTGTGTCAAATCCTCAAAAGCGGGAAACCCTGATCCTTTAAAACTGAATTCATACTGACCCCCAGCAGCTTTAAGCCCCTGCCCAGTGCAGCTGTGGAGTCCCAGTGAGGGCCCCATGTGTCAGGTGAGGGTGAGGACAGCGTGGGGGTCTTCAGGCTGGAGGTGGAGCAGCGGAGGATGTGCTCAGTGTTTAGCATCGATCAGCAGGAGATGGAGGTCTGACTCCCGGCCCGCTGTTGTGTCGCTTTGCCCTAATTGATGTAATGAATGTGATTAGTTGCTATCTGAGGGATCACACCGTCTGGCCCCTGGTTCCCTGCCTTATCTCCCCGCGCTTCCTGGGCCCGACGGCCGACCCATAATGCATCAGCACGGGGGGAGGAGATGGATTCATGGGCCTGAAGATGGACGAGCTGCCAGACTCACTCGATCACAACAATGGACACGGAGACAGAGGCATGTGCATAAAGGTCCATTCATCAATAGCCAAAGAAAGAGAATTATAGCCATTAAATGCACAAATAAATCTTTTTTTCTTATCTTTCATATTTATGTTTTTACTTTCTTTTTAATTCAGGGGTCCAATCATTAATGATAAGATCCAGGTCTCCTGTAATAGTTGACTTGACTCTGTTGCTTGTGTTGGTTTTTGCAAATTGGCTTGAGAGGAGGCAGGTGACGGGACCTGGTGAATTATTCCACAGAGCAACACTGCCACCTTGTGGAGTGTACCAGTACTGCAGGAAATCAGCACAAACTGGTTCCTACCACACCCTGGACTACAACAACCATGAGTGTTGATTTATTATCGGATAAATGTAGTGTAAGTGGTGGTGAGGAATAAATAAATAAATAAGGAAATACATGAATAAATAAATAAATAGATAGATAGTTAAATAAATAACTGTTACAGTAAATAATAATAGTAAATGTAAATATGTAAATATGGGGAATATGGAGCAGTTTGGAATCAGTATAGTGCCACGGGGAAAGAAGAACCGGGGTCGGACCTCTGACCTCCTGGTCTGAGGATAACCGCTCTAACCCCTGAGCCACAGCACCCCCTTTCGGTGATATTTATCATTTCAGCACATGCAAAATAATGCTGAACAAAATCTATTGTACATTAAATCAACAAATTAATGAAACAAATACAAACTAATTATAATAAATAAATACTTAAAAACAACTAAATGATGAATAAATCAAATAAATACAATATTATTCCTATTCATTGTACAATATCCTCCTTGTGTAAAAGTAATATCCATTTTACTTTTAAAAATCACCATTATGTCACACGTTCACAAAGAATTCAGATTACGGCCGTGTTTTTTTTTTTTTTTGGAATTTGTGTCAGAGTAAGTGCTCATGTCAGTGTGAGAGGATCTACATACGCACATACGTTCACCCAATGGGAGGTTCAGCCTCCGGAAGTGGGAGCTGTTGATTGGTCGCTGCTTTTTCAAAAGTTCCCCTTTCAAATATGGCAGTTAATGTCGCTTGTTCGGTTTCTCAGCCTCGAAACTTACACACACACGTTCACAGGTTAGTTTGGGTTTGATTTGTGTGTGTGTGTGTGTGTGTGTGTGTGTATATGTGTGTGTGTGTGTGTGTGTGGCCTTGTTTTCCCATGTTTGTATCAGGTTTAGGTGTCAGCTGTTTGAGAATTGTTTGTTAAACTTAGAATTCAGTTATTGATGACGTGGACCTTATTGATCGAATAGTTATCGATTTAATTCACACTTGTTGTTGTTTCCTCAGGAGTTAGTTGTTGAATTGTGCTGATAGAGCTTTAACAGGTCAGAACCTTTACTTAGCACAGAAGGACATGTCTTCACCCTTTGGGTTATTTATTTGTTTTAATTTAAAGAAGATGACGCAACAATTTCAGGATTCGTGCCAGAAGCTGTGATGTGTATCAAAAACAAGTCCATTCGTTTTTTCAGAACCAGAATCAGAACCATCTTCACCGCCATGTAGGTTCACACACGAGGATTCTTTTTTTTCTTTCCAAACGTCAGAAAAGACTGTAGACTTTACATCTTTACATTTCAAGGTTCGTGTTTTATTTACATTGAATTCTCCGAACAATGTTATGGGAAAAATTAAATGTTTCAAAATTCTCTCCTGTATTAATCAAGAATAAGAAATAACCGTCTTGTAAAGTGAGCCCCTCTGCCGTGGCACCTTTGCTGTCTCCTCTGTCCCATCCTAATTTTATCACCTGTGTCCACTTGTCATTACTGAGCTGCTGTCCCTCATGTGTCCAGCAGGTGGCTCTGCTGAACCTCACAAACCAGGACCACTCAGCTTCTCTCTGAGTAAGTCGAGTTTATTTAATGCACAGCAAAGTCACAGAGTGCTGCAGAGCTGATCACCGACATGGATG
>JAFBJT010106663.1:72309-83382 GCA_016785325.1 Chascanopsetta lugubris
CCCACACTCACCCCCACGCCCACGCACCCCCCTCCCCCCCACCCCCCCCCGGCTTCACCTTCTTTTCAGTTTGTGGAATGAAGATGAGATGAGGATGGAGGAAGCCACGGTGTGCTGGTATTTTGGGCCCCACCCTTCCCCTCCCCTCCCCTCCCCTCCCCTCCCCTCCATCCCTGCCTGCTCTGCCATCTGTCAGCCCACCGGCAGCATCTAAGCTAACCCAGGCCGACGTCGGAAATGTCACTCGGTACATTAGCATTTAGCCACCGCGCTCCGCTGTCAATCTGGGTTTATCTTTGACACCCCCTATGGTCCATCACCTCGGCTCGCCGCCCCTCCCCCCTCCACGGTTAGTCATTGTACTAATAAGGTGGAGGGACACTAGAATTTATCAGGGTTAGACATTCCCGCCCCGCCAGCCATTACTCATCTGCAGACCAGGACATGCCAACTGTAGCTAATTGCTTTCTTTAACATTGGCACATGTGACATTCAGCGCCGTCTTCAGTGGAGGAAAATGGGAGAGACCCTAAGTCCATATAGAGCTGTATTTAGAGAAGGGCTTCTCTGGACCTTGTTTGTCCACATAGAGGCTGATTGATCTGGACTTGATGAAACCGATATTAGAGCGTTATCAAAGTCGACATACTCTTTGAATTTTTTCGCATCCTCCCATAGGCCCGCCAATGGAGATTAGGCCAATCTGAGGGTCTAACCTGAGTAGATCAATCTCTCAATATGTCAATGTGTATTGGATGAAGTGTCATAGTGTCTAGCCCAGTGCTGTGTAGGGCTGACCTGTACATCCCACCGCACATGGCAGTGGCAGGTTTGAGGGTCGTTGGTAAAAGTCGTCTGTTTTGATTCTCTTACATCCGTCAGCTTCAACTTCAATCATGTAAATGAGACTTTACTCTAAAACTAATATCTCTGTTGTGATTTTGAGAATCACTTGTTCTGAATGTCTTCTCTTGTCTTAGCGAAATGACTGAAAGGAACCTTTTCTCCTCTACACTGTCTCCTCATGTATAAATAGCATTCAAATGATCTATATAGTATATGTTGTGCTGCTGAGCTGACCTCTTGGCAAATTAAAAACTATTACTCATGTCAAGATGTAGTTTGATAAATTGCTGATGACAGGAAAAGCAGGGAGCCTTCTTTATGACCACTTCAAAAATAGTCCCAGGAAACCTTTTTACGTGGCTCGTTCCATATCCCCCTTAATGTGAAAGTAAAGGTGGGCGCAGAGGAATGTAGTTTAGGAGGCAAAAAGTGTGGCGTAAGCAGTTTCCCTTTGTTGTGAGCAAAGGGGGGATTATTCATCAAAGTGATGGTGGATGGTCCAATATCTAGCAAAGCTCTTTGTTTTGTTCGGTGGCAAAAGATTAATGAACAGACCAGACTGACATTTCCAGCAGGACAGACATTGATCTGAGGGGCCTTCTGAAGATCCTCATTGTCCTGTTTACTCTACAAACAATGGATGATGCCGAGGCGGTTCGAGCGCTATCCTCGCACCACCAGCACAGTGGCTGTGTGAACACGCGCTAATCTTAAGGGCAAACGCGGAATTTTATAAGCCGCTTTCTTTGTTTTTAATCAGGAATTCTTTCATAACATCTACAGAGATTCTTCTGTATTTCGTGTGTTTGATTGAAGAGACGGACTGGCGCCCGCTGATAGAGTTTGTTGGCAGCAGTTGAGAGTCAACGGGGACCTAAACTATTTCTTTCAGAAATCAAACGCATTCGAGCCATTTGGGTTCTCGACCTACAGTTAGAGCAGAAACAAGTGAGAGAACTTTTTATTTATTTAAAATTTTTTTTAGGGGAGCACTTAAATGAGCCAGCAGACTCCATTCCCCCGTTGACTTGATCTCGCACTGCTAACAAATGCTGACTGGGGCGGGGTGTTGCCAGTGTTTGGCGAACGCACTCATTAGATGTCCCTTTGCTTTGGCACGCTCATAAAATGTCTGAGCCCCCCGGTCCACCCTTATCATTAATGTGCTGTCTTTTGCTTATTTAATGCAACTCCTACAATTTTCACGTTGCCATTATGGTAATGTCCAGGTTCATTTTGAGTTTGGGTATTTGGGGTATTGACCGTGCGAGCACAAGAGTCTTAGACAAGGACAACTCCCTGTTTTCGAGTGCATAACAAATGTTTATTGTCGTCGTTAATGACTCGAGGATACATGAAGCTCCTAATGGGATTTATATAATGACACTGCAAAGCCAAACTCCAGCACTTAGGCAGGTATCAGAGCTATTCACTAACTTTTGGACTTTTGGCGTTTGGACTCCGTGGATCAAATTAAGTCGGTGTTATGCCCAGATGACGTGACCTCGCGTCGGAGCCATTGGTCGCAAGTGCTGGCGCTGCTTCCGCCGGGTAGCTAGCTCTGATGCCGCATCCACAGCACCGTCTGAGCGTCTGCCAAGAACAGACTGAACCTGTCTTTCTCTCTCCAGCCCCGGTGTTAACCGCTGCTGTGGTTTAGCTCTGGTGTGGCCAGGTAGGAGTATGCACAGGTGGAGAGCAGCCAGTACTCGTTATGAGTTAGTTAGTGATGGTTGTTCTCTTTTTGTCCATGTTTGCTCATCTCTAACAACTGTGAGCAGTGGCGCATCATTAACTTTCCCCCAACATGGAGGAGGCGGGGTTACGATGATGATGATCAAATGATTGTTAGTGAGTGTCGGTTTTGAAAAGCTTTCATCTCATCAGTCTGTATCGTCCGTGGTTGACTTGACCCTGCGTCCATTATTATTATTCAACAGTTCTTTGTTCCCTTTGCACCCAGCTATACCTCCATGTGATGATTATGGCTGAAAGTGTCTAGAAGTTATAGTGAAGGCGGGAAGGTGATAGACCGCAACTGCGTTTGTGGATCTATCTGTTTTGGCCTGATGGAAAATTCAGCTCGAAACTGCAGAGGATGCCTGACCTCCTCCAGGCCGGGGTAAATCCTCTTTGCCCCATTGTCATATCACCATCACCCGGGCGCTGTCTGATTACTATGCCTAATGTGAGCAGATGGACGCCCACTGTTGCTTGGCCAATCAAAATAATGTCATTATGGCGGAATAATGCCTGTGCTTGCCAGTAAAGCCAGAGAGGAGGGAGAGAGATGAAGAGAGGAGACGGGATGTTTTTATTGTCCCCGAGAGGCCGGTGAGATCCAATCAGCAGGGTGTGACTTACAGCCTGGGAGCCCCGAGCCCATCCACTGCACCCCCCCCCCCCCCCCCCCCCCCCCCCCCCTTCCCCCCCCCGGCCAAGCCCGGGGGCCCGGGGGGGGGCACACACACACACACTCCCAACTATCGCCTCCGCTGACAAGCCAGGGAGCACGGGTGGAGCGGGCTCCATAATGAGGAGGAGAGGGGAGAGTGTACATAAACACACTGGGAGTACAATGGCAGCTTTTCTGTTTGATATCAGTATGAATTAATAAGCATGTGGGGATGATATGCATTTATGCTTGCACAGGACTTTTGCATAGATAGCTAATATTATGTGTGTGTGTGTGTGTGTGTGTGTGTGTGTGTGTGTGTGTATTGGACGGCATGTGTGTCAGTGTGTGTTTGGCCAGCTCTCCAGTTATTGCTTTTGAAGTTGTTAATTAAACCCTCAACCATCTGGTAGCTCAATGAAATTACACTGAGCTTCTCAGCCATGAAAAAAACATGACTGACTGACTGACTGACTAAATGAATAAATAACAAAAAAAGATTAATTATTTAATAAATGCCTCAAATATCTCTTGTCTAAGTGAGGAGAAAAACAAGAAGTCTTATTAATGTAAATCCGCCTGCTCTGCGCTGTCACCCCTGGCACATGCGTGTGTGTGTGTGTGTGTGTGTGTGTGTATATATGTGTGTATATGTGTGTGTGTGTGTGTGTGTGTGTGTGTGTGTGTGTGCGTGTAAGTGGGTGTTGCCGGCGTGCGCTAGCGAGCGCGTGTGCATGCTCACGCAGGCTTGCAGGTGAATCAAAGACAGCTGTCAGTGTGTCAACCCTCTGATCTCCCCCCCAATGTCTCCCCCCTCTCTCCCATTCCTCCCCCTCTGTCAAGCGGAGGGTTCCTCCATTATGTGTCGCAGGAAACATGCGTCTTGTTTAGATTTCCATGTGGATGAATCCGTTTGTAGTACATGAGTGAGAAGTGAGAATGCTATACCGGTTTTGAGTCATTAATAGCCTGCCGCTGAACGCTCTGCTCTGCCGCTGCTCTATTTCAGCATCACGCGCGGAAGCACATGTTTTATCGTCCTAAATGTGGCACTGATGACATTTCCCATATGGTTGCATGCAAAATAATTGCCTTTCCGTTAAAATCCCAGATAAATTATTCCCCAACTGTAGATAGTAAAGTGTTTGTCGATGATGAAGATTGTCTCACGAGACGTATCTCAGAGTGGCGAGTGCCTGGACAGGATATTATGGCGAAATGTAGACGGTAATTGAATTAGTGCATCATCTATATGGAGATGGCGCAGAGATGAATGCGGCCTCTCGGGGGGAGGCGGGTTAATGGTCGGTGTGCACACGTGAGACTTTCACTTCTAATCTGCAGCTTGGAGGAATTGGCACGGCAGACATTAGGCGTTGACGGCGCTGACTCATGAGTGAATGAGACCTGAGAGAGAATGAATTAGTGACCGAGCACCTTTTTTGTTAAAGGTCAATCCTCCTGTAGAGGTGGTGAAATATTTGGTGTTAAGTGAAAAGCATTCTGGGTATTTTGATTGTCATCAGAGCATCGAAGAGGGAGTGTAAATAAAGACTCATCTCATTGTGTCTTATCTTCTTACCTCCATCCAGAAGTGACGGCAACATATCCAGTACATGAAGAGTTCCCGAGTTCCGGGATCCCGCCCACACGCAGATCAACCAATCGTAAGTCAGTCTTTTGTTTCCAGAGACAAACACACTTTACAGTGTTGATTTTTGAAACCTTGGCTGCTATCCCATACATTTAGCTAAGTAGGATGTTATAGGCTATACTGAAACCAGCCTCTAGGGGGCTTTTGAGACACTTTCACAGTTGTGCAGCTGTCATGTCTAAGGTACGTCATGTGGATTCAAACCTGACATCAACTGCATTGTCATAACTATCTGACCTCTTGACCTTTGGGGTTTGTTGTCTATTTATATTCATATCCTTTAAGAGCCAAATATACTGAATTTAATTCCGAGTGGAGTGAATAAAGGACCGTTATTCTTTCTACACTCAGCTTTCTGATGTGCAACAACTTCCGGGATGAATGGCGTCTCTCGTGTCTATTTGCTCTGTGTGGCATTTAACCACCATAGCAATAACTTGTCATTTTTAAACTGCGCCACAGAGACAAAGTTTTTTAAGATACAAGTGGGAGCCTTCAACCGGAATTGGCTATAGGAGACAAAAAAACAGCATGTCTGCTTTGCGTGGTCAACGGTGAGAGAAATATGAGACGGCTACAAAAGGGGATAAATGGATTTTGGACTGAGAGAGAGTTAGAGCTGTTGTCATTCGTCGCTTTAGGTGGAAATAACAAGAGAAAAGTGGAGTGAGGCCGAGAGGGGAAAATACACCGGCGGGAGTTAGAGATGCAGAGAAATGCGCAGTTTTCCAATAATGCAGAGGTAAATGACCTCATATCATCAGAGCCATTATCACAAGACAAACATCCTCCAATGTAAATAAAATCTAAATTGTAGCGCACTATTTCCATATTACAAAATATATGAAAATATATATATAAATATGTATCTGTCGTTATTTCCGCAAAATGTCCTTCTTTTTCAAAAATAATAGAAAAGGCATCGATTACATTTTAATTAACATTAATGCTGTAAACTATCGTGTACCGTTGTGTAAACAATCTGACAGACTGTTACTATGGTTTACACGAGAGCCAACAAAGCATGATGATGTCATCACAAATGGACCCCTTGACATCATTGAAAACATAGGTGTTTGCTCTCTGTTGCAAAAGCAAAGATTAAATGTATTTAAACAGCTTGAATCAACATTATTGTCCTACACTCCCTTAGTGGCAACTAACAGAAGTCTGATTACAGAGGCTACATTTATTTCAGGCGAATTTATTTATGTGTTGTCTTACAAAAAGAGCAAATAAACACTGCTACACACACAATGTGCGCACAAAATACCTCTTCCAAAGTCGAATTTAAGAATGCAATCACACTTACAGTACACAGGGCATAAAGCATAGCGCAAATATGAAGAGACATTAGTCAATGTTCTCCCTCTTAGTCCTTTTTTCTCTCCTGCTCTGTGATGAGATTCCATTAGACACCATTAAATCTCTGCCTAAGAGCCCTCTGAAGCTTCACAATTACAGAAATAAAAAAATCACAATCCTCATCGAGCGCTCTCCTGCATTACGGGGCCGCCTGGAGTCGCGTGGGAGCTGTTACGCCGGGCCCCGGCACACAGCGAGTCACCGACTCGGCAGAGCCGCCGAGCGCGGCTCATTAGAATGACTAAGAGCCCGAATGAAGGCCCTTATGTGAAAGCCATAATGGAGCGAGGCTCTTGTGCCGGAGCCGTAATGGAGGCTCTCGTGCGGTTGCGCCCGTCTCCCCCTTCGGCGAGGCAGGGGCTTAAGCTGAATCTGTGAGGCTGGAGAGCTGACCCCCGCCGCCGAGTGGCCACCGAGGGGGTTCAACCGCTGAGCTGATGGAGCAGAGGGCCATCGCGGTGGTCCGTCACTCTGTGGAGTGTGTGGGGGCGGTCCTTCAAAGAAAATAATTAATCAACTATTACAGGTTTGGAATGTGATAACATTTCAATAAACATCATTTTCCGTCCAGGCCTGAAATGACTGTATAGATCCGCTTCAAAACAAAACAGAAAGAAGAGATTTCAGACTTGTGGCCATTTTGTGGAGCATTTTACACCTTTTTAAATGATGCTACAGTCTTTCCTCGCAGCGTTTAGCATATTCAGATTGCCGGGTCAGATTCTAAACCACATTAACGGTTGCTCACACTGCCAAAGTTTTTGTTTCCGCCACAGGGGACTGCTAAAGTTTAAAAAGTGTGTGTTAGCTTTAAGGCAGAATCTGTCAAACCCATCACGTTTTTATCCAGTTATGTAGGAAAGTCAGGGATGATGAAACTTGAGTATTTGTATCGGTATCGGAGACAAATAAACAGCCTGCAGACACTACCAAAGTATTTATAAATATGGCAGCTTACTAACTTTATTTTGTTATCATAGTTCATGAGTATTGTTGAACTCTAGATTCAAGTTTTGCTTATTCCCATCACAACACAACTAATACTCTTAGTACCAGTTTTCATGGCATCAAACAATTGATTACATTGATGAAATTAATTAGTCTTTTCAGTTTGGTCTGTGTCATACCTACTAACATGGAGGAGGAGCTTTTCATGACCTATACTCAGCCAGCCAGCAGGGGGCTGTCGTAGACAATTAGGCGCCATTTTTTGAGTGTCCGTAATCCCACTCACATTTCTATACCGTCCTCCAAATCAATCGATTGTCTGCAACGTTCAACCTCCAGGGGGCAGAATTTGCGAATAAAGCAAACTAATTTTTAATTCTCCGATGTTGGAGATTCAGGTTTCTTGTGACACAGCTGTTGTTTTGGAGCTCAGATTCCGAGCTTGTCACTTTGAGTGGGCGTCGGTTTCAGATTTCCCTCCCTGTGAAACCCACTTATCAGGTTTAAGAATCTGCGACGTGAGTATTTGTACACGCGATGCGCGAGCTGTAGAGAAGGTAATGTCTCAGACTGTGTATTGACCACACTTGTTGGATAATATCCTACATCGGGCAGTTATTGGTTGTGTCTTCATGAGTCTGAGCGATGCATGGTGGGATCATTTGAAGATCACGTCTGAAACGGCACACGAGGAGCCCGTGGCCAATTTCCACTCATCTCCAAATTAGAGCCGCGACGATGATCCACTCTGTCAGGAGAGATATTTAGTAAAGGTTGAACAGTTTTGGACACTGACTTAGAGTTGGTATTGTCTCAGCGTGGAGTATTTAATTAGAATTTCATCTTCCATGTTGGTCTCAAGACTGTTACTGGGGCCGTGCCATCACCAACGCTGCACTTCTGGGCAGAAATTGCGAGAACAGATTTTCTCTCAGTCACGATCGTCCAATGAAATGAAAAACAAATCTGTTGGCAGTCGAAAATAGACTTTAATAAAGTACTCATTGTTTTAATTATATCTTAGGTACACAGTGATTCTTGACTCGTTATATTCCGCCGGGAAACTTTAGATGAAATTATTTCTCGTCAGCCCGCGCGCTGATTCCGTGTCTCAGAGACGGGTTTTAATTCGCCGCGGTATTAGACGTCTCTTTTATAAATACATCTTCAGCCGCGTGGTTGACGAACAGCGTGTACTCACCTCCGCTCTAATTCTCCCCCTGTTAAATATCACAAGTCCTGCTGCTTAAATGCAACCTTGTTTTTTAGTGGAATGACATTTAAAAAGAAACACAAGACCTTTCCGCCGCGCCGGCTCTGTGAAAAATGAAGCTCTCTAGAAAACCTCTTGCATGCAGCGCCGGAGCGGAGCTTTAATTACAGGAGAGTTTAAAGTTGAAAACTTATATTCATGTCCGCGGAGGTGGAGAAGATTAATTTGCGCAGTTCTAAAAACAGATGAAACATTTAACTTGTGAAGGAGGAATGTGCGTATCGCTCGCACCAGTTTGTGCAATGTGGACGAGATCGTTGGCAGCCATGAATGCCAGGTCATCTCTCTCCTTGCTTTAGTGTGTGTGTGTGTGTGTGTGTGTGTGTGTGTGTTCCTGTCTGCATCTCCATCTCAGTGTGTGGGCACATGAGCTGCAAAGCTGTTGCATGGCCTCATCGATTTCATGCCCTCTTCTTACATCTATTCACATCTCCTCTCCTACTCACCTCCCTCCCTCCTTCCTGTCCTCCTCCTCCTCCTCTTTTGGTCCGTTGCCCATGGCGATGGTTCACCTTGGTAACCGGCAGCTGAGCAGGAAGTGGGAGACGACCCGGTGAGAGGAGGACCTCCCGTGAGCGGTGTGCAAGGTGGTCACATGATTTCTGAAAGAGAAACAAATCTTTGAGAGGAGGAGGGGTTGTTTCGATCTGCAGCAGTGGGCGGGGTCGGGGGTCGGCGGTGAGGGGGGGATTGTTTGCCGCAGGCTTTAAAAAAAAAAAAAAAAGCAGAGGGAGTATGTTAAACTTCTCATCGATCCAGGTACTCCGCCGAGGCTCGAACCCACGGATAAAAAGTACACAATCAAAAAGCCCGTAACTCTCATACATGACATGGAAGCCGAGGTAGGAAGGAAGGAAGGAAGGAAGGAAGGAAGGAAGGAAGGAATAGAAAGAGGGAACTAGAACAAGACGCTTGGCGAAGAGGAGCTTTAAATACAAAGCGCCTGACAAGGTTCTTATGTCTCTCAGACTGATGTGAGATGTGAATACTTGGGGGAAGTGGGCCAGCGCCTGTTAGTGAGGGGTATTTTCAGGTGGGCATTGTACCGGCGGAGGCCTTGAAACGATGTTGGTGGGGGGCCTTCTTTTATGGAGAGGGACGGTCTTCTTGGAGAGAAATGTTTTATTCACTAGGTCTATTCACAGGGAAGCAAAGTGGCTTGTATAGGGGGCGGAATGCCGACAACTAAGT
Source organism: Chascanopsetta lugubris (assembly GCA_016785325.1). Classification (NCBI taxonomy): domain Eukaryota; kingdom Metazoa; phylum Chordata; class Actinopteri; order Pleuronectiformes; family Bothidae; genus Chascanopsetta; species Chascanopsetta lugubris. Next base: position 81,982 of record JAFBJT010106663.1, read on the forward strand.
CTTCACATATTCATGAAATAGTGAATTGTGGAGTCGCGCTTTGTGGCTCTGAAACTGGAGGAACATGTTTATTACACGCTGACAAACCTTTTGAAAATATCAGACTTCACGCGCGACGTTTGGTGATCATTGGACTGTATTTAAAAATGGACGACACGTGTACCTCCGGTCATTCACCAGAAATGAATCTGCAGTAACTCTTAAAGGTGCAGTGTGTGAGATTTTTCTTCATTTTTTTGTCACCTCTCAAAAACCAAATCACTAACTTTGTCACCAAATCTGACACACTGCACCTGTGAGGACGAAGGAGAAGTTTATTTGGACAAACGGAAAACAATGCGTGTTGAACGCAAAAAAGCAACTCATGGATCCAAAAGACCTTTAAGAAAGTTGATTACAAGCTGCCAAATCTTCAGATATCTGACGACTGTATATGAACTCGTCACTCTGCAGAAATTAATCTACAACAACTCCAACGTGAGCACAATCATCTCGATGCCTTTGGAGAGAAAGTGGTGGGTCAGCGTCACTTGTTGAGTCTCACGTCTGAATCCACTCTATTGTAGTTATGTCTCCTCTAAACTTTGATTTTCACAGTGATTTGTTTTCCAATACTTTAACCATTGCCTGACATTTGAGGAAAAAAAAACTCAGTTGTATCCTGAGTTTCCCGCCATGTTGTCCAGCCCTCGTGTCCATGGCGATGCCAGTGAGCCTGGCTGCACCTTTGTCTCCGTGGCCTGACACGCTGTGAAACCATGTCCTGCATTCCTTTGACCAGGCGCCGGCCGAGCCCCGCCCTTCCCTCTCGCCTTTTGTGCATGTGCCTGCTCGGGTGTGTGCGCGTTGCTCGCGGCTGTATGGGGGCTCAGCGCTTACTGGGTAATTCCCTGGTCCCAGGCTGTGTATTAGCGGCTGATCCAGCCGACTGGGCCAAGCATCCACATCCAGTCGGTTTGGGATGGGCAGCTCAGAGCAGGATGCTGCCCAGGCGCTCTGATGCCTCCCTAAGCTCTCCAGCACAGAGCAATTTACTGGCACTGGATTGGCACAATCAGACTGTGTGTGTGTGTGTGTGTGTGTGTGTGTGTGTGTGTGTTTGTGTTTGTTGACGGCTTGTGCTCATTTCAGTCTTTTTTTCTTCTTTTTTTCGTCATCTTTCTCGCCTGTTCTCGACCTCAGCCTGTCATGGCCCGGCCCGGCCTGGTTTGACTGGTGCCGTGCCCCTCGCTTTTGTTTCCATACCAGGCCAAGCTGACAGTGACACTTCACACCCTGAAACACCACATCTCCTCAGCTGCAACACAACCTGTGTCCCCCCCCCCCCCCCAAAAATACTCCTCTGTTCAGCCATCTGTCATATTTCACGTATCCAGTGTGTGATTTACCTTTGTAGATTTC
>JAFBJT010106663.1:83578-99091 GCA_016785325.1 Chascanopsetta lugubris
TCTTTTTTTTTTCTTTTTTTCGTCATCTTTCTCGCCTGTTCTCGACCTCAGCCTGTCATGGCCCGGCCCGGCCTGGTTTGACTGGTGCCGTGCCCCTCGCTTTTGTTTCCATACCAGGCCAAGCTGACAGTGACACTTCACACCCTGAAACACCACATCTCCTCAGCTGCAACACAACCTGTGTTCCCCCCCCCAAAAAAAATACTCCTCTGTTCAGCCATCTGTCATATTCCACGTATCCAGTGTGATTTACCTTTGTAGATTTCCTTTATCTGGTGTTTGCATCTGTGCCTACATTTCTAAACAATGCCCACAGGTATCGTGGGGTTTATTGTGAGTCTCTGTCAGCGTGTGTGTGTGTGTGTGTGTGTGTGTGTGTGTGTGTGTGTGTGTGTGGTTAAAGCAGCCGGTCTGTCTGCCAGCCGGTCCAGTTCTCTGAAACGCCGCTAAATTGGCTCATTTTATGTAAACATTCAGTTCAGGGCCGCCTGGCCCGACCTCATTCTCAAACAACCAGGAGTCTACAGGGGCAGCTTTGTAATTCTCCGTATTGCAAAAACTCAGCCATTGTTAGAAACCAAAAAAAAAAAAAACAAGATACACAAAAGCTGTTTTTTTTATTTTTTATATTGTTTGCCAGACACATTGTATTTAGGATAATGATGCATTTGACAGAGGACGACAAAGTTTACTGGGTATTTTTGTCCCTGATTGTTATTTGATGAGGTGAGCGAGAGGAGACGGGTTAATGATGAGGAAAACAAATATCAGCGGGGGTCCGTGTGTGTCTGATCAGAGCTGGCCGAGTTTCTGCTGTTGCTGCAGTTGTTGGTTTAATCCGTCATATTTATTTATTATAAGTCGTATATAATGTTCCCTCTCATTGCCGTGAAGGCGGCAGCGGTATCCAAAGGTCTGAGGCTACTTTGCTCTCGGTTGGAATTATTTCTGCAGGCAAGCTCGTCCTTTTGTTTGACAGCGGGATCATTAGAAAAAGTACTTGCAGTACTTTTATGTACTTTAGTGGAGGATTGGTCATTTGTCCATGTATCTTTCATTGAAAGTGGATCTCTTCATTGTTCACAGGTTGGAAAACTACACCATGTGACTCTGAGTCCAGTGAAGAGCCAGTCCTGACCCGGTCTGAGAAATCACGGCTCTGTCTTCACAGCTCAGACTTTACGTAATGCATCGTCTAATATTAGACTTTTGTTAATGCTGCCGGTAAATGCTTTAGAAACTAGGTCACACAAAACATAAGAAATCCGTTGTTTGCCGTGATTTCACACACGTTTATTTATGCATGGTGTCTTACCTCGGTGGAGTGCGCAAATCCAGTCAATTCTCCGAGCGCACGAAGCCACAACGGTAGAGTGAAATGCCGCTGCCTTCGGTTTAAGGTGGTAAACCAAAATGGTCTCCTATTCCCTTTGAATGTTTCGTGTAAATCAGACATGGTAACAATGCCATGACAGTGTGCGCTCCAGCTTTGAATATAGGTCACAGAATATGATTGGAAAGCATGGTTAAAGAACAAGTCTCAGATCACGTCATTCCTCTAGCAGGTAATAAGCCTAAAATTCAACAACAACACATCGTCTCTGCTGCACATGTATATGTGCACACGAGTGAACACAGTAAATTATGTGATTTGTTCCCCGGTTTGATGGATCAGGCAGGAATGCAAAAAGAAAGCAACAATGAGCCAGTCTGCTTTATACTAAACTGATGTCAAATGCAGGTGATGATTCAGACTTTTAATTAAATTGAGAAGGGAGAGAGACAGACAACAATGGCAAACTTTTGTTTTGTTTTGATAGTGACGGGGTGATCAGTGGGTTGAAGAGAGCTAGAAGTTTGGTGAGATACAGAGAACGTGTCATCATATGTTTCTTGGATTTAGAAGTAATTAACCCCGACTTTATATCCAAAGATATTTCATTGGAAGCCTTGTAAAATGAAATACCACGTTTTACCATGAGAGTTAGTTGTGTGGCACTCAGCTGCACTGGCTTCAGAATACACAGGGAACTGTTTACCTCTTAAGTTCATCATGGTTACATACAATTTCAAAGTAAAAGCTTGTATATGTTTCTTCTTGACTGAATCCATTTTCATTAGCAGTTATTTTAACAAAGCTTTTATTTTGATGTATGGACAGGAAGTTGTGAAGCTTCTTTATTTAGTGGTGTATTCATTATGATATTTATGAAGAGTGTAATGGCCTTGGTCACTCTTTGGATTCTTTTATTTATATTGTAGAGAGCAATTAAACCGTTTTTTGGGAAAAAGAAAATATCAGAAATCCATTGAGGAAAAAGTCCATTGTACAAACTGATCTTTATTCTATCATTCAGTTGTGACCTTGGCTTCCTCCTCTGGCTCTTTGATTGGCCGACAGTCAGCAGTTGGCTTTTGCAGGCCTCCCACTCCCCCTCCGGTTAAAATAACAATCCTCGGTATTATTTTCATTATGTTCCACATTCTTTTTTTCTTTTTTTATCACAAGTGCCACCAAATCCATCTCCCAGATTAGCTCACTTGACATTTGACAGATCTAACTATGAATATATTTGAATATATCTTGGCACGGAATCTGTGCTCATGAAACATGATCCCCCCTCCCCTCCTGTGTGTGTGTGTGTGTGTGTGTGTGTGTGTGTGTGTGTGTGTGTGTGTGTGTGTGTGTGTGTGTGTGTGTGTGTGTGTGTGTGTGTGTGTGTGTTATTCGTGCCCTGGCCTCCGTCAGGACCCAGCTGTGTTAGCGTCACCTCCATCACAGTAAAGTTAGCTCTTTGTGAGCTAATTAAAGTGGAAGCATCTGCTCTGATGCGACACGTCTCACACCTGAGCTGCTACTAACTCAACCTGCAGCCACCGGCCAGACCACCCTCACCACCGAGCCCCCCATGGAGTTTTATCCTAATGATTTCCTTTTTTTTTTTTTTTGACGACTGATCAATAGCAGTTAATACTTACAAATATATTTTTGTATGTTAAAGGTGCAGTGTGTAAGATGACTGTTTTTTCACCCCAAAAAACATTACAAAACAACTGCATACTGACATTTTCATGGATTTATAATCCAAACTCATAGAATGAGTCCATTGATGTAAATTCACGTGAGGAGTGGGTCCTCTCAACGGGGGCCGCCATGTTTTTACAGACGTAAAAGTGGACGTACGACACATCTTTGGAGTTTTAATGAGACCTGAAGTCGACCACAGCTTCTCCTGCATGTTCAGAAGGGTGAAGGTGAGGTGATGGATACATGCAACATGCAACTTCACCACTAGATGTCACCAAATCTTACACACTGCACCTTTAAGACTTACAACTTCTGATTTTAATGGAGACATGGGGATGTAAGGGGTGTTTTTCAAAGGTATATGTCTTTTGATCGGAATGATCAGAAAGTTAACACTCGCGATGCGTAGCGCTATGTGCTCTCGAGACGGTGAGAGTTCATTGGCTGATTGAGAGGATGCAGGCGATCAGAAGCTCCGCCCTGCCAGGAACACACACCGTCAGGCGCAGCAGTCACTCTGGGGACCCTCAGGGATTTATCCTGAGCACTAAACCAAACAAAAAAGGGCCATAATCCCCCCACTTAGAGAAATCTGGGAGAAGTGGCTAAAATAATGTATTACCGCGTCCTTACAAATTGCTCCATATCGCGGGCTGGCACAACAGCACGTCCCCCGCAGCTCCTCGTACCTTCTCTGCCAGCAGAACTAATGTAGCATCCCTTCAAATCGGGGGGCTCCACGGGTGAGTTGATGAGTAAACCTGTGCAGTGATAGGTCCACTGCTGTGTGCGAGATTGGAAAGGATAGGGAGGGCAGGGATCCTGTTCAAACAAGAAGACACATACTGTTACACTTTGTCTCTCTCTCTCACACACACACACACACACACACATACTCTCACCCTCACTTTGCCACAGTCGAAGTGGCTGTGACACCTTGCGTTGCGTTTGCAGCCGGGGCCCCACAGTTCAATCTCCAGTTAAGGGAAGTTAGCAGGACAACGAACAGCCTCGTAGGAGGTGATTAACTCTGCTCCCCCAAACAGGAAGTGAGACGGCACGTGGAGGTCTTTTGGTCTGCAGGTGTAAATGCCTGGAACTCTGTGTATGTTGTTGTTGTGTGCGTGCTCAGGTGTGTGGCGCCGGATACAGTCGTTTATTTCTCCTTAAAAAATCTGGTGAGATTTAATTTCCACGAAGTTTACTTGGTAATTTTACGGAAAACACAAACAACTATTGAAAGCCAACAGTCTTGTCTTCATTTCAGTGGCCAACTGAAAACATTGATGGGCCTCTGAAAATGCCAGTTCTTTTGATGGGTTGTTTAATGTGCGCTTTTTTAATTTGCATCGCGATTACTCTCGAAACCTAACATTTGATCTGAAAGGGGACATTGAATGGTAGCTCTCTCTCAGCACTTCCTGCCTGCGCAGATACTCTCAAATAAGCAGAATGAATACCACATGTGCTCTCCTCATTGACCCGTTTGAACAGGTCTGAATACCCCCTCTCCTCAGCCCCACGGTGGCCTTCAACAACTGAAAAGGACAACTGTGAAAAGGACACTCAGCTTGTCCTCTGAATCCACTTGTTTCTTTGCGTTACGCTTATTAAAAGAAGAAGAGCCTCGGCACCTTCCAACATTAATTTCTTGCTCTGCAACATTGTGAACTTTGTAAACTTTGTCAACTGCAGAGCCCTTTTCGATTTGAAGCCGGCCGTGGTGAGAAGGACAGGAAGTAGAAGTGGAGGTGGAGGAGCGAGGGGCGTAGCTTTGATATCTTACTGTCGGGGCGGCCACACTCAGGGAAAGCAAACCCTGCAGCCAGACTCCCAGACTTCAGAGAGGACTTGACGTGCTCCATCCATGTGTTGTCTGATCAGGAATCAGAGGCCAGCTCCAGCTGCTGCTTGTCTTTGGACATTTTTCAAGCGATTCTGAGAGAGAGAGAGAGAGGGAGAGAGAGAGGGAGAGAGAGAGGGAGAGAGAGAGGGAGAGAGAGAGAGAGAGAGGGAGAGAGAGAGAGAGAGAGAGGGGAAAAACTGATTTGAATAGAACAAACCACCAGAGAATTCCATCAGCTATGGTGAATCTGCCATCATTACCAAAGTCCTCTGTGAATAGATTTGAGTGTAATTTGTGTGTGTGTGTGTGTGTGTGTGTGTGTGTTCACCTGTTTGTGTGTGGCGTCAGCTCCAGTCACTGTACTCTTAAAAGGCTCATTAATTATAGTCGGAGTCATTATGGAGATAAGCGTGAGCCCGACTATTGGTGGCGACGATAAGAAGAAGAATGACCTGTTTTGGTGCTTCTGCTTTCTAATCATCTGCCCATTACAGATATCAAGGGGCTCGCATTATCGTCCCTGTGTTCTCTCATGTCTCTTTTTCCTCTTTTCTCTTCCCGCTCAGTGTTTCCCCGCTTCCTGTCCGTGTGACGGCGCGTTGTGAATGCGTGTTTTCACATCATAATCCATCGGCCATCATAATAAGCCGGTAATCATGAAATCTGGAGCACTGTTCGTCATTCTCTCCTCCTGAATAGCCTCCACATAAGTATCTAAATGACATCGTAGCGCACCTTCATGTATCATTTCCATCTGCACGGCTGTTGAGCAGGAAATACACTAGAGGGCAGCACTGATTTCAGGTTTCGACAACAACAAACACGTCAACAGCAGATACAGAAAGAACTGATAAAGCGTCACAATGCTTCAGCCATCTTTCTGTGCAATAGTCTCACTTCAGCTATTTGCGACTCTGCCCCCTCTGGCTTCCAATGGTATTGCTCTCGATTTTTGTAAACCTTCAAAAAACTTTCAAAATACAGATTTAATCATAGTATAGTACACAGAAGTTTAAATCAATTTTGTTTGGTATCAGTCAAATTTCAAAGAGTCTTAAAGGGACTGTGCGTAGTATTTAGGGGCATGTACCGGTTGCATGAATACCCCCTCCTCTTGGCATAAACTTCAAATACTGTTTTAAAAAAAAATGATGTTCCCCTTCAGGGCTACTTCTATTTCAAATATTGTGGTGCAACACGACCGCCTTCAGCTGAATAGTACACACTGAACCTTTAATACTGACACAAAATGCATTTTAGTGACGTTCGACTTATACGAGCAGACTGACCCTTTGCGCTTGATTGTGAATTATGTCGACCTTCATGGTATTTACTCTGCAGCCTTCAGTAAATAAACACAGGTATGAGGGAGGAAAAGACTTGGATGTAAAAATGTATTCAGAGCCAAAACACAGCTGACATTTCCGAGTTGTTGTTTTTTTTTGCTGTTGCTTCCTGTTGGGAATGAACTGTCACCAAATAGTTTTTTTTTTAGTCTCTCTGTTTCAAGTCTCTCTGACTCTCTTCCATAGGAATCAACGACATATGCGGTCGTGCAATATCTCGCAGCCATGTTTTCAACACAAGCAATTAAATTAGAATATGCAATAGCCCCCCCCCCCCCGCCCCCTCTCCCCAGGGCGGACTTTGCCTCTGAATGACTTGTGGAAGTTTTTAGGTAAGAAGAAGTGCACCTCTGGACTTGCTGCGAGAGTAAAGAAATAAAGAAATAAAATGAGGCCAGGCGGTGTAGTGATGTGTGTTCATGGCCGTGCCGAGGTTGTGCTGTGATGTGATTCCCGCTCTGTGTTGATGCAAATGCTGATTGACTTGTTTCTGATGTCCCCGGCATATGGCTAATAAAGGTTTTAGTGCGGCAGAGCCGCAGGAGCCCCCGAGCTGCCAGGATCAAAGTGACAGCCTCAAACGGGCCTTTGTGTTCTTCAGCCATTAGGGCATAGCAACGCCAGCACCTGGTGTGAGCCATATGAATATCGTTAGCTCACTTTATTTGTGTGTGTGTGTGTGTGTGTGTGTGTGTGTGTGTGTGTGTGTGTGGTGAATTAGTACGTGTGTGATTCAGCTGCTACTGATACTTTGATTTATCAAATATTTTCTCACAGCCTGCGTCTTATTTTGTGATTGGAGCCTCGAGCTCTGTCTGATTAGATCACGTGATGCTTATATTCATAGTAAACGCAGCGACAGGAGTAATGATCAGAGATCAGAGATCATTACTTTCAGAAAGTGTGCGTCAGTTGTGGATTTGTGCATTAAACATCTACACAGTCTGCACAGGGATCACACTTTGGTTCTTGCGCCTCTTCCTCTAATTCTGGACTAGTAAACATGGAACCACATCTCCAACATCCAATTCAATATTGCATTTTTGATTTAAAGGTGCAGTGTGTAAGATTCCATTTATTTTTGTCACTTCTAAAAGTATTACAAAACAATTATATACTGACATTTTCAGGAATTTATAATCACCTAAATGTTTTATTTTCCCCCCCATTTCTCTTAAATGAGCCTATTCATGTATATTTACATGCTGGTCATGTCATGGTCTTCTCTACGGGGGCCGCCATGTTTTTACAGTCTCCCAGAGTGGACATACTAAACATATATTATTTTTTTTTTTTTATGACAACCTAAGTCTACCACAGGTTCACCACTCGATGTCACCAAATCTTTCTCACTGCACCTTTAAACGTATGAATCAAACCGTCCAGTCGAACCCAGACGTCTGCACTTCAAGTGGAAAAGAAAGAAAACGCCCGCACTGAGTCAGTGTGTCTTTGTGTAGAAGACGGCGAGGAGTCCTCCGCTGTAAAGACCCAGACCTTTGCACCGCGGTCGCCCGCCGCCACAGATGTAATCGATTAGCATGTCGACAGTCCATTGTCTGAAGAGTCGGGGGCCGTCCCCCCTGAAAGACGGACGCATAGTGTGGCACAACGTCACAAAAACACACCCAAATGTCAGGGGCTCAATCTCGCTGTGAACCGTGTGTGTGTGTGTGTGTGTGTGTGTGTGTGTGTGTGTGTGAAGGAGGGCGGCGCGAAGGAGGGCAGCGGCCTTAACGGGGCGAGAAACCAGTTATGACTGGCACATGAGTGATTGAAACGGGTCTGAATGGGAAGTGTTGTTGTTTGATAGCATGTGTCTCCAGTGTGTGGTATCTGTCACTAATCCATCACACCTATTGATCCTCGGGGAGTGAAAGAGCAGTTGAGCACAGGAGAGAGAGAGAGAGAGAGAGAGAGAGAGAGAGAGAGAGAGAGAGAGAGAGAGAGAGAGAGAGAAACAGTATGAGAAGTGAGATGAGGGGAGGGGCTGTTAACTCACTTTCTCTCTCTCTCTCTCACTCACACACACACACTCACACACACACACGCGCGCAGAGGTGTCTCTGTCCTGTTCGGAGGTGTCTTTGTCTGCCGTTCATCTGTCTCCACCGATCGATCCCCTGCTGAAATATACGACTGTTTATTCACATTCAAGCCACAACGGCAGCAGCTCCGCTGAAAGACGTATTGATTTTGCATGGCGGTGGTGTGTATCTCTTTGTGTTTGAGTGTGTGTGTGTGTGTGTCTGCATCGGTGTGGGTGGATGTTGGGTGGTAAGAGCAACGGGAAAGTGTGTATTTTAAGGTCGAAGCGAGGCTGGAACTCTGATGTGCGGAGCTGTGGAATACGTGAGATACTTGTATGGGAACGCTTTTGCAGTTTTTCCTCGAGTCGTTTGAAGTGAATATGCTGCATTTGTTGCAGGTTTGTTTACAGGGTTGGTGTCAGGGGCGTGGCTTTGATGCATTGTACTTTCAGTGGGAATGTGTATTTAGGTGCGAAGGCCCTTCTTAATTATTTTTATTATTATTATTCATCGCAAAAAGTGATTGCTTATTTCGAGGCCTTAACGGATCTCAAAACTCAGAGATTTTGGAATGTGCGTTGAAAGTGGTAGACATTTTTTGCGTTCTAAAGTCAATTCAAGTGGGCGGAGCCAATTGGCTCCAAAGGATTAGCACTCCCCATGTATCGCTCCGAGACAAGAAGAACGTCCTCTGGAACCTCCCCCTAAAACAGGAAGTCAGCCTTTTCAGATCAAACTGCCATTTTTGGACGCTTTGGGCGTTTTTGCACACAATGGAATTGAACGCACTTGGCCGAGGGCTTGTTTGATTGGTTGTAGGTGTCTGACTATCAGGTCAGACTCTTTGATAGAGAAGGAGTGTGGCGCGCCGTGGAGCTCCCAGTCCTCCCAAGGTTAAACTGTTCTACACAATATTGTGCTAAATGATTGATTTGCCATGAGAGAGATAGTAAAATAAATTCTCCTGGATCGACACCAGATTTTAATAGGATTTCCCAGATCCGCTCTCCATCCATCCACCTGGTGTATTGTGGAAATCATTTTGTGTAATCCCGTTGACAAATAGACACTTAATCTCCTCGGTGGAGGTCAAATAAAAATCCCGATCCCCTGGCGTAAAAGCGAAAAACTGGGAAGTCCTATAAATGTGGAGAAACCGGCCCCCCCACTGTGACGGATGTGAAAAGCTCAGACCTGACAAAGGGAGACCCGGCTGAAGCGGGTGGAGGGGAATCTGGGTCAGAGGTCATCAGGCTGATAGACGCCTGTTGTGTCGGGGTGAGACACCCACCGTCTCTCTACCTCCGTCTCCCCTCACCTTCACCTCCCCTCCCTCTCTCTCCCCTGTGGCTCTTTTGTAAGGTTATTTCCGGCCCCTTGTTTCAGCATGTTGACCTTTAAAAGTGAGTGATGGCAGTTCTTATTGTCTGTACGGCAATAACTGTCTGGACACAGGTAATCTTCAGGATTCTCGTGTCAAATCGAGTTTCCCGCACGAGGCCCGAGTGGCTTGCGCAGCACCCACAGAATCCCCCCCCCCCCCCCCCCCCCCCCCCCCCCCCACCCCCCCCCCCCCCCCCCCCCCCCACACACACACACACCCACGTAAGGTCGTACACTCGAAGCTCACAGGCACGGGCTCCAACTCTGGTACACAATAAAAGCACATTATCCACTCGCGCACACACGTGCGCGCCGCCATGCTGGAGAGCTCCTCTCCATAACCATCAGAGGCACTCAGAGGCAGCGGGGAACCGCGGTGGAAAGGTCAGAAATCTCAGCACCTGCATGGAAAGGTTAAAGGCAGAGCTGGAAAGAACCCGTCCAGTCCGAGACCCGAGAGCAACCACTGTCACCATCGGCCCGTGTTCATCCCCTGTGATGTTCCTTGTCCTTGTTTTCGCCATCGTTTTTCACATTATCGTCCTTTCGATGAGGAAGTAAAAAAAAACCCCAAACAGGCGATAACCTTAGACTGTATATAAAGATGGACGAGTCGTCCGTGACGTCACCTGTCGCATTCAGATGAGTGGTTTTGTGTCAAATTGTGGGCGGAGTCCCTCGTCGCCATCTTGCCGAATCCCAACTCCTCCTCCCGGTTCCCGGTTCGTTAAAAAACGGGCAAAGAGGCGGAGCGCACACGGAGCTGTAGGGCGGCTGGTGGTGCCGTCGTCTCATCCGCGGTACGTAACAGGTCGGCTCGGGTGTCAGTCAACAGACCACGCCCCCAAATATGCGCAATTTCAAACGTCGATGTAATAAAAATAAGTTTGAAATAAATGTACAGTCGTCACAGGAAAGTGATTGATTGAGACCTGGACGTCTCCAGGGTTTAATTAACCTCTGAAGTTGGCCATTTGAACATGGGAGTCTATGGGGATTTGCTCTCTTTTGGAGTCAGCCCCCAGTGGTTACCCTGTGAACTGCAAGTTTGCAACGGAGGTCGGCCCTCGGTGATAACACAGACGTATTGAATCAAACAGGTGGCAGGCAGCTCTCGTCCCCCTTGTCAGAAATCCTGGAGGACAGGGAACAGCTGAGACGAGGTGTTTCACGGACACTTTTAAAACATGTAAGTATGACAAGTGGAAGTGATGCGTCTGGCAGGCGGCTTCAGAGAGAGAGGGGAAGGAAGGAAGGAAGGAAGGAAGAGGGAAATCCAATTTCACCACACATACTAGAGAGGCATTAAGTTGTCACATATAAACCTGATCCAGCTGCATCACAGAGACCACAGGACCACAAGATGGCCGCCGCTGCTGCTGCTCCCTGCTGCAAAGGTCTCAGGGCTTAGGTCTGTCAGAATTTATTTACTATTATTATTTGAATATGGAGCTTTTTTCTCGGTTGCTTGTTGGCGAGGGGTGACACTTGAACTTTACAAATAAGACGCGGAGAACCTTTTGCAAGAAGTTCAACCTCAACATTTTTATTTTTGTGTTTTTATTTCATTGTTTGAACTCACTTTTTATTGAAAAACATACACTATGCATACATACACAACATGGACATCCCATATCTATTATACTTTAAGCAATAAGTAGACGGAAAAAATAAAAAAAAACAAATTAAATTAAATTAAAATACAAGCCATAGTTTCCATAGCACTTAGGTCGCAATCTGGAAATGACAAGTGTAAATAATAATCAAAAAAATGAGTTATTGTTTTTTTTTTTCTAATTTCTAATGAGGCTGCTACAGTGTATTATAACCCTGCAGCTTACACCACTTAATGCGAGCTGAAGGCTGTGATGGGTTCTCCGTCCACCAGAGGAGCTGGGGGGCTATTAACCTGCAGATCGCAAACTTTATCAGCAGATACCAATAAGTCTTGGACTTCTGTTTATTCTGTGGGAGAACACATGAAAGCAGAGTTGGTTAGAAATGTCTTTGATAAGCTCGTGTTGGTTGAAATAATTGGACGCAAACAGATGATGATGTAAACACAGAGATATAAACGGCTCTGGCTCGTAGATAAACCCGCTCTTTGTAAACCAGCGTTGTCTCGATCCGAGACAGCATGTTCCCAAACAGATGGGGAATGACGTGTTTGTTCTGTCTGTCAAGTGTAATTCCCTCTGTTATTCCCTAATCATCTTTATCATAACATGTATCCATTGCATCATATCCTGCTCATCCGGTGCATAATGGAACGTGGCATATTTTAAATCTCAACTCAGAAGGCTGCAACATTCGCCTTCGGGGGAATCAAACCTCTCACATTGGCAGGGTTGGCATCCTGCTCAAGTTTCTCACACTGTTCCTCCTCTTCCTCCTCCTCCTCCTCCTCCTCCTCCTCCTCCTCCTCTTCCTCAGCGCATGTCTGTTTCTCCCCCACCTGCCGGCATATCTCTGTTAATCTGGCTGTTGAACTTATTTCACAGTCGGGTCTCCGACACGTCATCCTGACTGAGGAGGGGAAAACGAAGGTGGCACCCGTTCCGGAATCTCTGCTCTGACAAAACAATCTATACTCTCTCCCATCACCTTTCATTTACCTCACGGTGTCAGCGCTCACCGTGTGCGCCATCGCGCTGCCTGTTCTCATCAGTTCTGCTTACTCGACGTCTGCCGAGGTATATGGCACCACACCGCACACGCTCCCAGCCTCTTTAATGGGTTTGCCTCATCTTTTTTTTATTTTTTTATTTATTTTTTTGCTGGATGCCATGTGATGCTCACAGTCCCAGATATTTATCTCTCCATTAAATCAAACAGCCTCTGTTAAACACACTGTTGTGTGAGACCGGAGTTTCACTGCTGTGTTTGCGCCCATGATGTCTGCAGGGGCACGGGACTCGGATATTTCCAGACTTGTTAGGGTGACGCTTTTTTGTGAGTCGGGTGCAGCGGTTTATTTTTGTCGCGTACACAGAAGGAGCCATGTGTGCGTTTCTTAGATCGAGATTGAGGCGTCCTCTTCTGTCCACCAGGTGGCACTAATAAAGCGGCCTGCACAAAAACAATGGCAAGGCTGCTTTATGAATCAAATGATAGGAAATATGGAGATCCTTTGGAATGTACCGCTTTCCAATTATTGAGCTTACACTGGAGAGAGTGACAACGTGTGTTTAAAGCGCTCCATAAATTAAAAGTCACGAGAAAATGTTTTTTGGCACGTACAGAGATTTCTTCCCCGCAGCCTCATTTCGATCCCGGTCCCCGCTGAGGGAACATGCTGAGTTCCTGCGAAGCTTCCAATTTTCCGAGGATGTATGTCTGCGTAATGGAGGAGGAGAAAATAGCCCTGGAACCGCTTTAATTATGTTTTCATTTGGGGCGAAAGCTGCTGAAGAGCAGCCTACCCGTGCTTTGCGATGCTAAATGTTCCTGTCAGGTCTCTTGCTGCCTGCTATGACGGATGTGTCCGTTGTCCATGTTGGTCGCAGCATCGATGGGTTGTGCTCATTTGCTGAAGTCTGTCTCGGATTCAGCTCTTTCACATGATTAACAGAACACGCACGATTCGTGGATTCAGTCTAAATGAACTAATCTAATACCTTTTTTATACAAGTGTGTGAATAGGCCGTTGAGTCGGTGACCAGGTCGCCTCCATCAAACCTCTATCAAATACGATGACGAAAAACTCTGGGTGAAAGGTTGTGAATCTGCAAATACAGCAGCACTTTTAAAGTCTGTCTATCGTCTCCGTACTTCGATGAACCTCAGTCACAGCGCAGGAATACACAGCCATGAACCAGTGAGCTGTGTCCTCAGGTTTCTCAGTCACTGGTTTGGGCTTATTCACTTTCTCTAAACAATTCTTCAACTTCATCCTCGCTTTCTGCTTTCCCTGCTTTTTTCCCAGATTTGTTATCGACGCATTTCGTATCCGACATTGATACAACCCCCCGGTTGAGTGTGAGAACTTCTGCTCCTCCTCAGACCCGAGTGGGGTTTCTGAAATCCTTTCCAGCGCGGAGAATCGATGTGAGGGAGTGGTATTAGCCGGCCTCCTCTGCTAGTGAGGGTAATAAAAGACGAGCCCGGGGCATTTGAAAGCAGCGGAACGCGGTTACGATGCTCGGCTGAAAATGTTTAGTCCTCCCAACCTGAGTAACGATCATCGTAACGATTCATCCTTGACTTCTTTCCCACGAAGACGCGGCCGCCGTTGGTTCGACAGCGACACGCGAGGCGAGCTGGGAATCGTACGCGTTGAAATATGCAGCGAGAGATGCGTTGAGGGGGGCGTGTTAAAGCGCCCGTGTAACGCTGTGAGCGCATCTCATTTCATAACGATACATCTGGAGGAGGAAGTTGCACCTTGAAGAGCTGCCGAGGCGCCGCACCTTCTTCGGCTTTGTGCCTGCCTTCGATTTTTCTTTTATTATACACCTGCTCTCTTGTCAGTCCGTCTCTCGCTCCACACTTCATAAAGCGACGACTCTGTTTTTCTACCCCCCCCCCCCCCCCCCCCAAAATGGTATTGTTCTTTTGTTGCATTGCTACTCTCTCTCTCTCTCTCTCTCTCTCTCTCTTTCTCTCTCTCTCTCTCTAACTTCGTTCTTTTTGCAGCCTCATGTCCCTGATCAAACCTCCCTTTCATCTCGGGCCCTCGCGGCACAGTGCTGAACTCTCACTCTCACACTCACACTCACACTCAGCGTTTGCATACCCCGCATAAGGTCAGGGATTGGGCCACAGCCACCGCACATCTCAGCACAGATCTGTGTGATTGTCTGTATTCACACAAAGTGCCCCGCTGCCCCCGGACTGACCTCAGGCTGGTATTTGAAAAAGCGCTGAACACTGCGCTGAGGAGCCGGCGCTGTGCAGATACAGGGGGTCAACAGGGGTTTGGTAGCATTTGATCAAATCTGACGATTAGCTCTACAAAAAAATTCTTGGGGGAATAACTCATTAAATCCATTCAGCTCCGATAAAGCTCCTGGATTTTCTTGATGCCATTTTTGACGCTCAATATATTTTGTATACTCGTCTATATCAAAAAGGCCGAGGGTCTTATCGTACTGATTTACAGAAGGACACATTTCAGTATCGGCCACTTTGTTAGAGTACATCCCTGAATGTGTTATTTCATAGCTGAAAATTGTTGCATGAAACTCCTCTTTTTACCTCTTCATTCTAGATTGTATTTAATTCTGCACCAAATTGCTCCAACTCTTGAATATAATTCTTTCTTGCATGTTTGATTTGCATTTAATCATGAACCACAAATGTTTTCCTGGGTAGTCTTGTGATACTGACAAATCGTTATTGTAGTAGTGGTGGAATCGGGTACTACAACAAACCATTGATTGTGGACTAGACATTTCTGTACTTTCTGTAGTTTTGTAATTGTTAATATTACTGCTAGAAAGCACAATTAAGAATGATCTTGTACTTATTTTGATTTTCTACTGACTAGTATCACAACTGTAACACTAAGGATCTATAGTTGCACGATTTCTCTGATCTCGATCGCAATAACAAATGCTGACCTCAATCTTTGTTTCATTTCGTGGCGTTTGCATTTGGAAACAACTTGCAGTTCACAGGGTGGCCACTTGAGGCTGCCTCCAAAAAACGAATCAATCCCCATAGACTCCCATGTTAAAATGGCTCAACTATAGAGGTGAATTGAACATGTTTACAGCCGGGTTCTAACGACATCCATCTTTATACACAGTCTATGATTTCTTCCTACACATAATCAGCCGTCTATCTCTCCCGCCAACTAGTGGATAGGCACTGAAATTGCAGTCAGAAGTGGGTAGTTGCCTTAGGGGTAATATCTTCACATTTTATGCTTTCGAAACT
>JAFBJT010106665.1:9796-28500 GCA_016785325.1 Chascanopsetta lugubris
GTTGGTGGGGGGGGGGGGGGGGTGATAGAAGTATTCACATTCATTGGATTACCTGGTATCTTTATCACATCTCCAGTCATCTTCCTTAACTTCTTGAAACTGGAATGGAAAGATGCAAATGCAAAAACTGAACAATTGAAAGCATTCAGTGAGCGTCAAATTATAAATACTTCCATTTATACATTTTCCCACGTAATGATCTTTTCATTTGATCCTCAAAGTGTCAAGCTATGAAAGCCATCAATCAAAATCAACATTTATGTAAAGAAAAGCAGCAACCCTTGAACTTTACTGCATGGATAATCAACAACAATGCCATTTTTACAAACTAAAGCCTTATGGTAAGAGTTTTTAATTTATTCATCTCTGTCATGAAAAGCAGCTTGCCTCCTTAAGCAAGCAGGGTCCGAGGCAGCACAAGTGGGCGGGCAGTTGACTCGTGTTCTGTTAAGAAGGATGAAGGATTTTCATTTACAGTCAAAATGATTGTATGTTTCTTGTTTATACTTTGAATACAAAATTGTCCTTCCTGACCCTGACACATCTGTCCATCTCCCGACCTTGGCCCACTCCCTGTGTCTGGTCTGTTTAGAACAATCCTGTGTGCTCCTTCACTGCACTGCTCTATTGAATCACCTCAGTAAGAGTTGGAATGGTTCTGTCTCCATCTCCTTTAATGACTTGGATGTCAGCCCGCTCCTGCCACGCCCACTTACAGCGTCGTCTCTCCAGTGCAGCCTCTCCTCGTATGCACAGGTCCTGAGAGCTCAAACCTCTGATGGAGCCCCACAGATCCTGAGCCAACCTGAGACGCTGAGTCCTGAGTGATCGTGGGAGAAGGATGGAACCAAGGAGCAATCTAACAAATGATCTGAGAGGAACAGAAAAAAGAGAATGAAGGTGAGCGGGTCATAGATGGGAGCATCTTTCAGTCATTGAATCAGAGCCTCATCATCTCCCATCAGTGACGGGACATGAAGCATCTATCACAGGGTTTCACATTGTTAGAACAGGCTGCAGCTCTGCAGCTCTGCAGCTCTGCAGCTCTGTAGCTCTGTTGCTCTGCAGCTCTGTAGCTCCTCCTCCTGCACACATTTTCATTTGTTAAGGAACGCTGCCTCTTTACATTCATGTGTCTGTGCAATCAGGCTGCATTGATGCAAGCAAGCACACACACACACACACACACACACACACACACACACACACACACACACACACACACACACACACACACACACACACAGTCATTTCAGTTTTAATGCCATAACCATATATCACCCTGAAGTGCTTCTCTTCGGAAGCACTACTCTCACCATGCACACTCACACACCCACACACACAATAAATAAAAATGTGAAAGAGGGTTAATTCAGTACATCAAGGCTGAACAGTGTTTGTTGCAGGATGTAAACAGAATATACTTAGGAAAGGGCAGGTTTAAGGTATTCAGCTGCAAACTGCAACTTGACCACTAGATATCACTCAATCCTACAGCTTAAGAATATTGACTCCAGTCTGCATGATTAATGTGTGCAACGCATGTTGTTCAGAGTTTCACTCTTTCCCTCATGGCCATGTAAGTGCACGTTTGGTTGATGATCGGATGAACTACGTTTGAGGCTCAGTCAACTGAAACCAACCCTGATGACAACAATCAAGTAATTCACTCAGCACCTATGAAAGCATCATTACTTGTGGATGCATGACATGAAAATAACTCATTTCAAGGCTATTATACATTTTATAAGCAATATGTCTTATAATTCCTCCAGACTTAACACATGTTAATTGTTAATCTAAACGAAATGCAGGGTTTGTAAGATGAAGGTTTTTATAGGATATCACTGGACTAACATGAAGTTCATAGTTTGTTGAGAGCTTCACCAAATTAATAGAATTGATAACACTTTTTTGTCAAAACAAATTTGTATCAAAACCGTCTTATTGTAAAGCTTGACTCTTTCAGCCTGTCTTATCTGAAACAAGTGTACAGCAGTAATGAGCCACAATATCTGTACAGGCAAAATCAAACATGTGATGTGATGTCATGGAGAGGAACTTATCTAAATCTACAGGGAATTATTTCTATTTATTAATTCCAAGACAAATAATATCACTGACAGAGGATCCTGTTCAATAGTTGAAGCCAGCATATCTCAACCGAAGAGTCTTATTAACTACTGCCACCTAGCGACCAGCTGCTGTTACTGTTGTTAGACAGGTGCCTGGACCAGGCTGAGTTACCTGTCTGAGGTTTGTGTGTTGTTGCTAAAAAATAAAAAAATAAAATTAATAATACATTTGTAGTGATAATTGTTTTATTCTGTTCTTTTGAAAACAGCCTTTCTGAATATACATGTCATCCACTGATTTGTATAGTTGCTGTGTTTGTAAAGGGGTCACCACTGAATTTTGCGGGGCCTTACTTTGGAAAAGTCATTATCTTATGATGGTATTGACTTGAGTGGAATTATAAGTGTATTTGCCTGGAATGTTGAGCAATGTACTCATGAATCATTGAGGACATATCTATTCATTCCCTTTGCCACTGATAAGCAGTAAATGGAATAATGACATTATTAAGATGTGTTACATTAAACACAACTTCATTCAACCCTTTTTTGAGATACAACAAAGGGGCAGTTTAGTACAATAATGTGGTTTGCATAGTAGTTTGTACACTACTACAACACAAGAGTATTGTTAAAGGTGCAGTGTGTCCGATTTGGTGACATCTGAGGGTGAAGTTACATGTTGTATCCATCAACTCACCCTCACATGTGCAGGAGAACGTATGCTAGCCCTCATTTGTCATTAACACTCAAAAGATATTTAGTATGTCCACCCTGGCTTACTGTAAAAACATGACAGCTCCCATAGGGTGGACCTGCTCCTCATGTACATTTACATTAATGGGCTCATTTAAAGGTAATGGGAAAAAAAAAAAAAAAACCTTTAGGTGATTATGAGTTCTTGAAGATATCAGTATGTAATTGTGGACTGCCCCACGTGCCGGTACGTGTATGTATGTAATTATACATGTATGTATGTTATTGCCCATTATATTGCCGGCAAGTGGGGAAGTAAAATACTTTGGCCATTTCACTCTATTATTGTTCGGCCTTATTGTGGACTGCCCCTCAAAGCAGCCCACACATTATACTCTGTTATTGTTCGGGCTGATGGTGGATTGCCCCACATGCCAGCATGCAGATCAGGGCGCTGCAGGACTGGCTGACAGTCCAAGCCCTACATGCTGGCCAACCTTTGTCAGAGCATGAGCCCACCACACCTCTACCAGCGGCACTCAGGGCAAAGCCCCCTATTAGAATGGAGTTCCCGCAGGTTGGTGAGTCCAAGAGTTCTGTGGATGTCATGGACTTTATTGAACTGTGCAAGAACTTTTTGACCCTCAGACCACTGAGTGACATTGAGATGGTTGGTACCCTCAACACCATCCTAAAGGGGCCGGCCAGGAGTTGGTGGATAGCTGCCTGGAACAAAATTGCCACTTGGGCAGAATTCAAGTGTGCATTCCTGAAGGCCTTTCTCCCCACAGACTACCAGGCAGAGGTGGAGGAACAGCTGCGATCCAATGTCAAAGTACCAATCCAGTGTCTGAGGGACTTTGCATACGACCACCGTGCGTTGTGCTTGAAGTGGAGACCCGAAATGCTGGAGGATGAGATTGTTCATAGGATCCTCAATGCCTGTAACCCAAGGCTGGCAAGGGGCCTCAGTGGCATCGTCTCCACCGTGGAGCAGGTGGTCAAGGTGGGATCACTGAGAGAGTGGGACTGGAGTAATTCCAAGGATTATTGGAACCGGGTCCAGCAAGCCAATGCCCCTGAGAGAACAGCCAAAAGGACGAGCAGGAGACCGGAACAAGGTCCCGGCCGGGGGCAAGGAGCAGAGACATGGGAGTGCCACCCCTGCCAGTGGTGATGCTGTACAGAGCTCCGGCTGCACCTAATTCTTCCCTAATGAACCAGACCCTGTGGGAGAGTTTAAAGCTAACGAGGGAAACTCTCCAGGCTAACGAGGTTCCGAGGTTTGTCATGGTCGATGGGCACGAGGTGAGAGCTATAAGGAAGACCACCATGCTCCTCTCACTGCACGAGACCCACATCACCATCGCTATTCACATCCTTAGTGATGACCAGCTATGTATGCCATTGCTGGTGGGACTGGACTTCATGGGTGCAAGCCAGATGGTTTTGAATTCACATATGAGAAAATACACCTTACTGGGAGGGAAGAAGTATAAGTTCCCTTCCATTGCAGTGGGGCACTTCAAAGCCTTCAGTTAACTTTTACATGGCAGTGATTGAGGAGGTCAAAGTTCAGCCGTCAGCAGTCCCACTCCTGGAGACTCAACCAGAGGCAGTCAGGCCATTGCTGTATTGGCCTACAATGTGGGCTCAAGCTGTTGGTGCTACTTCCGCCACTAACCATACGATTTTCACCAGCGATGAGGCGCCAGTGCGAAGGCGAGGCCTCAACTCCAAAACCTCACAAGATGTGCCACTAGTGCACAAAATCCTGGAGTCCTTACAAGGTGCGGAGTATTTCAGTTCCCTTGATCTCTAGAGTGGATACTGGTAAGAGGCCATGGACATCACCTGCAAACCGAAGACGGCCATGATTACTCATAAAGGACTCTTTCAGTTCAAAGTGATGCCATTTGGCCTCCGCAATGCAGGAGCCACATTCTGGTGTGTGATGGGGACAGTATTGGAAGAACACGCCCGATCTTGTCTAATCTCGAAAGCTAAGCAGGGTTGGGCCTGGTCAGTACTTGGATGGCAGATTGCCATGGAAAACCAGGTTCTGTAAGCTTTTCCATCCTGAAGGGGGCACTGCTGTAACTTCACATTTCAACGTCAAATGGATATCAGAGCATACCGCCTTGCTTAATAAGACCGTTGTTATGGATCGGACTCTTTTGATTTTCTTTTTCATCTTGCATAGGTATATACACTTCTTCATCCTCTTGAAAATCGAATTCCTTTAAAGGTGCAGTGTACAACATGAATAAAAAGGCTTCATTGACCTGATTGTTCACCAATGAGAGAAACACGGGGATTTGAAAACACGTGTGGCCCTGTTTTATTGGATGGTGAATTTTGTTGGGAATCATTCGTGTGGATTTTTCATTCTCGATCAATTTATGCAGTTTTTAACCTCCCCCAATCTTTAAATCTCACTCCTTTCTATTCACTACCAACACGTTTGATACAACCACTGTATTATCAACAAGGAGAGAGTCATGGACGCAAGCAGAGGTGACAGTCAAGTATAAATAAGATCATTACCAATGTTTTGTGTTGCTCACGGTCATATCACCCTGAACACGCCTGATTTCGTCTGTTCTCGGAAGCTAAGCAGGGTAGTGCCTCGTTAGTACTTGGATGGGAGACTCCCTGGGAATACCAGGTGCTGTGAGCTTTTTCATCCAGCAGGGGGCACTGCTGTGACTTCACATTTCAACGTCAAATGGATTTAAGAGTATACCAACTTGCTTCATGAGACCGCTGTTATGGATCAGACTCTTTTGCTTTTCTTTTTCATCGTGCATTGGTGTACACACTTCTTCATCCTCTTGCGTATTTAACTCCTTGTGAAAACAGAACCTGTGATATGAATGAGAAAGCTTCACGGATCCAATTGTTCACCGATGAGAGAAACACAAGAATTTGAAAACACACGTGGCCATGTTTTATTGGATGGTGAATTTTGCTGGGAATCATTTGTGTGGATTTTAATCCCGGATCAATGAATGCAGTTTTTATCCGCATCGCACAACACATTACTTTATTAAATGCCATATGCTGATACATTTTTTTACGATACTCTATCTAACGTAACTTGTACAATTGTGTAGTTCCAATTATTATATGTATCATCATATGAGTGAATTCGAACTATCTACTGTCTAGATGACAGTACCGACTTATTTCAGTGTTTTAACCCGATAAAAGCTGGTGCTTGATTCTCACTTTTACATGATCATGGAGAAAACACAAATGTAATAATATATACATGATGACTCTACTGTACTTTGGATGAATAATATAGACTGGCACGTGTATTTGATTTGCACTTTATGTGAGTTTATGTGTGAGTGAACACGTGTGTATAAAAGCCTAAAAAAGTGCATGTACATACACATGATGTGTATTTACACACACACACACACACACACACACACACACACACACACACACACACACACACACACACACATATTCACAGTGAGGAGTGGGCAAGGCGCACCATAGGCTACCTGACCGACTGTGAGCTCCACCAAACGCGGAGTGCCCCAATCCAGTGTGAGCCAACCGTCTACCAGAAGCCACCACCGTTTAGCCCTCTTTCACTTGCCCAGTGGTTTGAAACTGTCCATGCTAATGAAATCCTGGGTCATTTGGAGGAGATGAAGGGTGTTATCACTTCAACATAAGGCAGGATCCTGAAGCTGGACTCAACTAAGAAGGCACAGGAAATAGAAAAGTACAAAACAGCATTTGACTATTATACTTGAGTATAATTCTTAACAGTTCTTCTGTTTTCTTCTCTCCTTTGTAAAGGTCACTGAGAAACTTGCCGGAAGTGTTGCTGACACAGCAACATGGATGACAAGTGTTGAATTCTGTCCTGACCACTGGAGAGGGAACGGGCTTGACAGTGTGTGTCAAGGCATCGTGAGGCACTACCAGGAGGCCGGGGAACCGGAGCCAGAGGTGATCTATATGGACAGGGATTGCTGCAGCACAACAGGTATGTCACTGTAAAATGTTTGTGTAAAAATGTCAGTCACTCCCTCACTCACACACACACGCACACACACACACACACATACACACACACACACACACACACACACACACACACACACACACACACAGTTGATTGCATGCTACTCACTGGAAAACTAAACATGAAATATTTTAAAGGAATGTACAATTTTTGTATCATTTGTACAGGGACACCTCCTGTTCTTACACTGTTTTGCCCATGGACGACCATTTTGAGGCTGGATATATTTCATTTCCTGCGGAGGGACTTCCTCCTCTAGGCTCTCTGCCTGCATTTTTGAGTGGGACCTGGAGGATATTGCCCGGATAAAGCAGGCCAAGAGATCTGAACTAAAAAAATAACATGGCCATCATCCCACCTAGGCACAAGTGATGGCAGATATTCCCTCCGGTGAACTTGCCAGACACTGGAAAAAAAACTCGAGGGGTGTAGGACACCCACAGACTCATCAATGGATTATTGGAGACTATGTGGGACTTGACCGATACCACTGGTTTGAGACTAATCAACTCCGAGAGTATGTCGCATGTGTGAGAGGTGCAGCAGAAACATTTGGCCTGATGTTGAGCTCTACACCAAACTTGGTGCAGGCTCCCAGAAAGGTGATGTGGTCCTGGATGTGTATCGATGTGGCAGAGGGTCTTCCATCGCCATCAGTGTTCCTTTATTCCTGGAAAATCAAAAATATTCTTTTTTGAATATTGTTTGATAACCCTTGCATGTCTGCAGCGGGCAATGTGTATAATCACTTTATTCATTCGGTATTTCAAATATTCACATCATCTCATTTGTCTTTTGCTTTGTTATTTTCCAAAGGTTCTGATCAAATGCATTGCACACCCGAATGTACATGCTCGAGGGGGGATCCAGGTGGAACATGAATCGCACCCGTGAAGCTGTGGCCATCAAGGAGACATCACGGACGAAGATGTATGACATCCATCTGATGATCCATCAACACCCTCAGCTGCAGACTGCTCGGTTGTGTGCTCCTGCCAGAGTTCACCCCCCTGGGACTCCTGCAAGTAAGACACTTCAGGAGACATTATTACTTTTTGCAAGTAGCAATTTAATCTAACTTATTAAGCAAATAAATGTGTCTGGCTTCCAGGGCAATTCTGAATTTCTTTGAATTTCAAATATTTTTTTCCTCTCCATCATTGTTTTTTCTGCAGGTGAAAAAATGGCTGTGGAGAACTTGTTGGCTCAGTGTGACAGGGGAGATCTGCTGCGTCCACAGCCTCACAGTGAACTGGACGTTGCTCTCCCAGACCTGCAGACCGACACTCAAGAGGAGGAATGTCACGACCTCACCGTCAGTGATGCAGCAGACATTGTCAATGATCCCCAGTCTGAGGATGAGTGGGATGTTCCACCTCCTCACAGTCCCTTTCCACCGAGTGACTCTCCCTCCACATAATCTGACTTCCCCATTCAGGTGATCGGATCATCACGTGTGATTAGAATCCTGGGGAAGAGTGTATTGATACGTGTATACTCTGGATGACTTGTTCCTTTGTTATTGGCCGCAAATTGGTATGTCACTTAGGGGAGGACACAGCAGTTGGTGATGTTGTGACTCTACTCTCACTTCTTTCATATCATGCATGTTTTCTGTCCATTTCAACATCTTTTATATACTACAATAGGAAGCCTAGGTGACATATTGTCATTTAAATTTTCTCACAGGTCTGAAGGTTATCAGAACGTTTTGTAATTGTGATGATAAAAAACAAAATGTACAATTAAAGCTCAAATCTGTGACGTCCTGTGTATTTAATTATTCAGGAGAGACAACTTGATAAGAGGGGTGTTCCTGGATGGGAGGCAGTTAGCCGAGTACCTTGTCAACCTCAACCGAACGATAACAGCGTTGTCAGAGAGAGAGACAGCGGACACTGTGCGGTTGTATGCCAACCTGAACGATGCCGACAAGAATCCTGTCAAACACACGAAGAAATCCAAAGGGAAATCCTCGGTGGGTCGGTGGAGAGCACCGAGGAAATGCAGCGGCTCTGCACCTGATCAGCAGGCAGCTGAAAGGCGATCCAGCCTCTAGTCGACAGCCACATCACTTCATTCACATGATATTACTGTTGAGAGCATTCAACAGTTAAGCTGTGCCATAAACTGTTTTCTGTTCATCCTCACCGCACACAGTTGTAGAATGATTCAGTGGGTTTATACAAAATGTCATGACTCATACACTTTCTCTTTGATCAAAATGAGAGATGTATGATCCATGGTGTATTATCAGTCCATTACCAGTTTCATCGTGAGATTCACTCACACCACAGCACTGGGACTCATCTTAAAATTGATCAATATTGTGTTTTTCTCTCTCTCTTCATGATTCACGGTCAAGCTGCCCAGAGGCCAGATACCAATAGGGTGTCAGAGTGTGTTTCCCTTCAGCCCTACAAGAAGGATAGACAGCAGAGAGACAGGCCCAAAGACTCCACACAGAAAACCTTACCTCAGGCGAATGTCCAAACGTATTCCCACATCAAACAGCTGCTTGAGGACAGCAAAGGGACTCAGGACCAGACCAACTTGGTTCTTGTGACGATTAACAACACCACAGTGTCCTCTTGGTGAGATATATTCATTATTTCCCATTAACTATGTCTCCCCTAGATGCATTCATAACTTCTAATATTCTCACTTTGATCAGTTTAATTCAGCGTATGTGGTACAAGGCCTTTGATTTGGAAAAGTTCACATTCTTATTAACTCAAAACTTCGGTATTTCAGACTTTAAAAAATCAATGTCATTGTAGATATTTGTCATTTCAAGGAATAATATACGTTTTTATGGTGATGAATCTCAAATTAGGTCAATATAGCTGATATACAGGTTAGAAATTGTATGTCTTCATCTGGTGGCGCTATGTTGTCACTACAAATGATGCTTGGGACCAAGATGTTGTCGATGAAATTATTGCATTTCTTATTGTTCCAAGTGTTGGAAAAGTATTTGATATACCACCTGACATCATGTTGGATTATTGTCTGATGATGTGATGTCTTTGTATTTTTCCAGGCTCTATGAAAGACAAAAGAGTCATTACTGCAAGGTATGCAGCTTCCTCTGACCGCCTCCGCCTCCAAGGACTCTTTCCCAAAGGCAAGAGGGCTCCCCTCTGCTCCCATTGAGCATGGGCATGTTGCCATGCAATTTGAGGGGCCAGAGAATAGGGAGGGTCAGTCTTTCGTACGCCCACGCCGCTGTGTCAGAGCTGCTCCTTCACAGGTGTCAGACAGACAGAGGCACACCAAAGAGGACTATCACTACCGGTGTAAAAAATCATGGTCAGTCTAAAAATAAAAGCACTGGACACACACAGTTAAAAGGGAAATGGTACTGCCCAACATCTGGACTGACCATTTGCCAATGGAAAGAGACTCTGCCCAAAAAATAGCATTTTGATAAATTGTTGGAACTGTAAATATTCTATTTCTGCTCAGTCATGTTAATACTTGTATAATTTCCCCATATGTGCATACCTTATGTTTAAATTTGTGTATTATTCTTATCCATCTACACTAAATGGTGTATGTTGATTAATTGTTCTTTTGCTGTTGCAAAAATTCAGCACATTTACCCTATTTTGGAATATTTCATGTTTGGTAAATTGATGCCATTGTAAATATTCTATTTCTGTTCATTCATGTTTATATTTGTATATTTATCCTATATGAGAATGTTTTATGTTTATATTTGTATATTGTTCTTGTCCATCTGCTCTAAATGGTGCATGTTGATTGATTGTACTTTTGCTGCTGCAAACAAGCCTGCACTTTTACCCTATATGGATATTCATGTTTATATTTGTTTATATTTTTTAATCTTCTCTGCGCTTCTCAAGAGAAGAATGAATCAAATTGTTCCGTCTTACCTCATATTATCTCCTCTGATATATTATGTCTTGTAGTGATCATGATCATAATATATAGCATGATTATACTGTGAATGAAATGAGCCTCCAGCGTTGAGCCTGGTTAGTGCTTGAATGGGAGACCGCAGGAGTACCAGCTGCTATACCTATGCTTTTTCATCCAGCAGGGGGCACTGCTGTATCTTCACGTTTCCCCGCCAAATGGATGTCAGAGCATACCGACATGCTTTATGAAACCTCTGTTTTTGCTCAGACTCTTATGCTGTTCCTTTTCGTCTTGCATTGGTGTATATACTTCTTCATCCTTTGGCAAACCCAACTCATGTAAAGGTGCAGTGTGCAAAAACAGGGCCTGGGGCTTGAGTGACAAGGCTTCATGGATTCAATTATTCACCATGAGAGAAACACACGGATTTGAAAATACACGTGGTCATGCTTTACTGGGCGGTGAATTTTGCTGGGGCTCATTTAGGTGAAATTTTTATTCTGGATCAATGTATGCAGTTTGTTTTTGTTTGGTTTTTTTTTTTGGATCGTGGGAGGGGCGCTACTGCGCATGCCCCTGTAGCAAAACAGGGAATTTAACCCGGAAGTCAGAAACCTTTCCGGATTACGTGCCTGCGTTTGCCTCAAGAGAGCACCCCCCGTAGTCTCGAGTGGGGTAATCTGATCGAACACCCACGAGAGGCGTCGGACCATCAACCCACGCATCTAATTCACTCATGACTGCTCAGGTCAGTTTTTGCACCATCATTTCAGAGTAGTAGTGAAGGAGGCCCAGCGCGCGCAAAAGTAGTCTTATGACTCACATTACCATGCAGCGTCCAGATCGATCAACTACATGTTAAAACGAATGAGTAAAATAAACAACAACAACAGCAGTGTGTAATTGTTTCTTCTGTAGCTGTGGAGTGCCCCGTTGACTCATTTAAAGGAGGAACTGTAAGGTCACCTACTGGCTCTGTGTCGGAACAAATCATTTAGTTAAAGGTGCAGTGTGTATGATTTTGCTCATTTTTGTCACTTTAACAAATTACTACATAACATTTACATTCTAACATTTTCATGAATTCATGATCGCCTAAATGTATTATTTTTCTTCCACTACCCTTAAATGTGCCCATTAATATATATTTACACGAGGAAGGAGTCCTCTCTACTGGGGCCCCCATGTTTTTACAGGAGCTCAGAGTGGACATACTAAACATCTTTTGAGCTTGAATGACAACTGAAGTCTAAGGGTGAGCTGATGGGTTCAACATACAACCTCACCTTTAGATGTCACCAAATATTACACACTGCACCTTTTAAGACATCTGAGAACAGCCCATAAGGGTGTGTCCAGCAGCGTAGCCAGTGATTTTGGGCCCCCAGAAAGAAAATTACCCCAGGCCCCCCTTAACTGGTGGGCCAAGCAGAATATGTTGCATCATTTTATTGATATCAATGCATCTTAAATTATTTTTGTAACTATCATTTCCCTACATGTGTAATATATTTTTACTGCGGTAAACTGAAATTGACTTGTATTATTTCCTTCATGAATGATAATTCACACGATGCGAAAATGCTTGATTACACCCACGGTGGGTAAATGTGTAATCAAAACACATCAAAGAGAAATTGCAGTGGCTGGGATTTGAACCCATGACTTCACACACACAAAGGAGCAACTTTACCAATGAGAGACAGTCAAGTGACTTGTGACTGGTGCATCAGGGGATGCGATTATGTTGAGCGCGGAAAACTGGAGTGAAATTTCGACTTTGAGGGGAGTTGTTTCGTCTCATCCTGTCTCATTTGTCTTTCGATATTATTTAGTTTTGAGTCCCATCATTCCTCTAGTCTGCCATCATTTTACTCCTCACTTCTAGGCTCTCGTATCCTCCACATCACCAGTCAAGGAAGGGCGCTACCATTGGCTCATTTTTTAAAGAAGAAAAAATGCCACGCTGCTAACTCGACAGGGGAAAGCCTTGAACCAGAGATAACTGCAGGCAGAAGATCCCTCAGTGGTTTCATAAATATTTAGTATGTTTGACAGAATGATGATATGATGAATGATTGGGGAATCGACAGCAGCTGAACTACACCGTGATATTAAAGCTCTCAATGGTTCTCTGTTTTAGTCGAGGCAGCAGACGTATTTGCCCAATTTGGTCCTGGACTCAGCTCATCTTTCTTTGCTTGTGTTTACAAATTCACTCCATTCCTTTTCTGTATTGGTACACTGCCCCCCCCCCCCAGCACAATGCTGGTGTGTTCCATTGGAGCATAGGGACTGCGTTTATACATCTCTGATGTCGTTTGGAGCAAGGGCATTTAAACAAGAGATTTGCACATTTTCTAAGTGGTCGATTGTTGAATATCAGGTGCGTGGGCCCATTTATTATGATCTAAGACTTACTGTCACTGTGGGAGACAAACAAAATGTAACATTTCTGAAGCTGCCAAACAGGACCATGGCTCCTGGGGTGGAAATCAGAAATATGGCTGTGTGCTTGAAGAGTTCTGAATCGTGTGGCTGTGAGGTGAATTTACATAAGTCCTAACCCAATGTACAGGCAGTGCGGGAGACTGGAGATTGATTAGAGCGCCGTCAACTATTTTAGTTACTAAACACCCTCCTCGACGTAAATCCATTTGGTTCGTCTTAATCAGGTTCGAGTACAACAACGTGGACTCCACCTAGTCCACACTAATTATGTAAAATAATGAACTCAGTGCATCCTCAGTGATGTATCATGGGGTCTCTGGGCGTTTAGGGTATCGTTTTGGGGGTGATCTGGCACAGACCGGTACCAACCCACAGATCAGTCCTCTTAAACCAAAGCCACCTTGTGGCTCTCTCTGCGGCTTCACTAGCAGCCTTGATGGCCCTCTTTTTGGCTGCCCCACTGACACCCAGCCGGCAGAGGATTTTACAGAATGAGTGTCTGGAAAAGCCTCTGCATCCTATTTCTGTGGGCTCGTAGAAAGTGCTCCGGCCCTTGCCCCTGCACTCCTCCTCTAGATCCCGGTACTTTGCGCGTTTCCTCTCGCTGGCTTCATCTATCTGCTCTTCCCAGGGCTCTGAGTTCCAGCGTCATCAGGTGTTTTGAGGCCTCAGAGGTGATGATGGTGTCTGGCTGGAGGGATGTCGTGACTCTGTGCTGGAGGAGCCGTAGCTGTTTTCCCAGCTCGACCTGCAGCTGCCAGTCCGGGGCCGCGTGGAGGAGGCCCGCCACTGTCTGCGGACGTACCCGTGGCTTCTCTCCAGCCTAGATGAAGGGGATTACCTTCTTTGGGGCAAGATGGTGCTTGCTGGTGGTGGTGGCAGAGGCTGAGTACCCTCAGCGACCGCTTTGAGCAGCTGGTCACGGCGCCAGCGATAGCAACCGTCAGCCAGGGCTTTAGGGCTGAGGAGATGTTCTCAGGAGCCTCCTCAGGAGTAAAGGGGGCAGGAAGGTGTCTCGCTCTCCCCCCCAGACATGGAGGTTTGCTGGGCTTGGCAGGACATCATAGACTCTGCACAGTGAATTTGCAATATCAGTTATCTTTTTGAATAAATGTTTAGAAATGAATCCTTTTTTAAATCCGATTAATCGAAAAAATAATCAACAGATTAATCTATTATTAAAGTAGTTGGTAGTTGCAGCACTTATGTATTTTTGTATTTATATATATATATATATATATATATATATATATATATATAGATATGTTTTTGGGTTGTTGTTTTTTTTTCTCCCAGGTGTCTGTGTTCTACTTTGCCAAAAGTGCAGAGCTGACTGGGGTGAAGCAGGAGGAGCTTGTTGCCGTGCCAACACCAATCAGTAGCCGCAACCTTTGGAATCTGTTGCTGCAGCGATATCCAAGGTATGAAAGCAGGAAGCTATTGTAATGTGTGTGTTTAAAATAAACGTTGTTGGCCCAAAGTCTAAATAATATTTTGAACATGATGAAAATGTTTGTGGATGCTGTGTCATAGTTAGGATTAAGCAAATTGTTTAACTAATGGCTTAAGGCACATTCATTGATGAGGACATTTCAAACTGTGGCCTTGTCAAAATGCTTGCTGACCCCTGCTTTGGATTCTAATGATTCTGGTTTTACAGTCGTCTGAAGTTTGTCCATTGACAGGTTAGCATCACAACAGCGTACCTAATATTTGATCATGCACTTTATCTTGTCCATGCCGAGCAGGTTGGCGCTACATCATAAATTCAGATTGTGTTTATTTAGATGAAAAGTGAACTGGCGACCAGAGTTAAACCTCAAATTACTCCCATGACTGTAATATTCCTTGGTAATACATACATGTCCCTGGCTCTATATTTTTTTTTTTTAATAAATTTTTTTATATTCCTTCTTTTATTTTGTGTG
This sequence comes from Chascanopsetta lugubris, assembly GCA_016785325.1. Taxonomy (NCBI): domain Eukaryota; kingdom Metazoa; phylum Chordata; class Actinopteri; order Pleuronectiformes; family Bothidae; genus Chascanopsetta; species Chascanopsetta lugubris. Next base: position 24,883 of record JAFBJT010106665.1, read on the forward strand.
TGTGTCCCCAGACTGTCCATCCTGCAGGACCACGTGGTGTTGGCAGTGCGTCAGCAATACGTTGAAATCAGCAACCAGGTTGTAACACTGGGAGACGGCGACGAAGTAGCTGTGGTGCCGCCGCTCAGTGGAGGATAGAGCACAACACATTCAGTGAGTGTTGTGTGAAGTGTAGGATTAAGTGATGCCTCTGCAATGAGGCTTCATCAGACCTTAAACGTGTTTACAACGTAGGCTGCAAAAGCAAACCAGATCCTGTGTGTTTTTAATTTCTAGTAGGTAGATCTATTTGTATTCGTAAAGAATAAAAGCAGAAATACATTGATGAATGTATACCAGGTTTACGTTCAGTGTGGCCTAACTCAGCTCATTTTTACGGAGGCTTTTGCAATTCTCACTCTTAAACCTCATTTTTGAGAAAATAATATCTAAAGAATGCCTTGAGGGCGTTTTGTAAACTGTATTACAGAGGTTCACCTGGACTAAAAGAATAAGTGGATAGATGATGGTTGAGGCCAAGAATACCCTGGAGAAATTCCTTTTACTCTTAATTTATTATATTGAGATAGTGTTTGTTTACGATCCAATGCCACATAGATGAAACTGAATTGAATTAGTTAAATGTTTTCTTTGACTCAGGTTTACTGATTAGATTTGGGTGGTCAAAGGTCAATGTCTGTGACCTCTGTAACAGGGTCCCTCAAGTCTGCCTGATGCAATTTCTTCTAATCTCTATCAACCTCTGTCAAGCAATGAATTACACGTTTGTTGACATTGAAATCTTCCAACAGTTTTATGTATTTTTTTCATAGATGGCGAAGGAGAAGAAAGACATTCTCAAGCTGAGCCGTGATTGGCTGTCTGTTCAGGAGGTGTCAGACACCGTCAACAGCGCCTCCTGTGGAGCTATTTCACTGTTTATAGGTTGATATTTCACTCTTGTTTCTTTTAATTGCGAAGCATTCAAACAAATTTTGGAGTCTGGATTACAGATAGTTTATTTAAATGAAAAAGAACATTGAATATATATATATATTCTCAGACTGTTGTCATATTTTAAGAAACATATTGATTGAATACATTTCAGAAGGGATTTGATGGATACCACCAAATTCATGTTGTAGGATGTATTGCCTTCCATAAGATTTTTGGAAGAGGATTAACAATAATGTTTCAAGAAAACTGTCGTATATTTCAAAGAACTATTCATTGGTGTGAGGACATCCACAATTGTCCTTCCAGAGAAATACATTTCACTGTGTGTGTTTTTGTTTTTGTGTCCTCGTGTGTACTCAGGTACAACCCGAGAGGATGATGTGGATGGGAGGAAGGTCACTGGTTTGGAGTATGAGGCATATGAGCGCATGGCCCAATCAGAGTTCACTAGAATGTCCGCTGATATCAGAGCACGCTGGCCGACCGTGATGCACATCTGTGTCCACCACAGGTTGGGGTGAGCCAAGAACACTAAGGATAACTCTTATCTCTAACTGGTAGTTTTGTAGTTTAAGCATAATAAAAAGGAAGGCGTTGATGCTGCTGCTTAGGCACAGTGGTGAAACTATTTGTCCCTCAGGTTGGTGAACGTGGGTGAGGCTAGTGTTGTCATGGCAATTTCATCACCTCATCGCCATGACAGCCAGCAGGCGATTCAGCACTGCATCAGCCACCTGAAGGCCAAAATTCCTATCTGGAAGAAGGTACAGACTCCACTGGTGTTGAGGTGGTAGTGATAATTGATGGACGGTGTTTGTTTGGTGATGGATCATTTGACTCTGATCAACAGGAGGTGTATGACACTCAGGAGACGAGGTGGAAGGAGAACGCGGAGTGTCCCTGGTCGAGTCACGGCAAAGTTGACGTGTCAGTGTGCCCTGCTGCAAATAAAATTTAGAATGTTGAAATTAAACTGAGCTGTGCTCTCCTCCTCTGCTCTCTGCCCGAACCTGAAGCGCAAACACACACACACACACACAGCTGTAAACCTATAGGGGAAACACTGCAGTAACTGGCATCTAAACAGGCCCAGGTTTCACACTGAGTGAGTATGAATAAATATATTGTCATTATATTTTCTGTGTTAGGCTACAGCAGTGGTGACCGGTGGATTGCAGGGGCAGTGTTAGATTGCTGGTAACGTTTCAACCGGCGTTCGTCACGCATCAACACAGGAGGGAGAGGAAGGGAGAGGAAGGGAGAGAGCCTGTCAGAAAGTAATGGTTCAGTCACACATCAGCTCTACACCTCCACAGTGTCATTTTGTAACATTTTTGGTTGGTGGTGTGCTGCAGATTTTTTTCTGTGTGAAAAATGTGTCGTGACCCAAAGAAGGTTGAAAGACACTGATCTATTGTCATCCATGTATTGCCATCAGGTTGATGCGTGAGGTCAATCTCAGCTGTCGGTTCTCAGACCAGTAGTAATGTGACTGTGCCTCGACATCAATCTACGAGTGGGTAATAGGTTTACTGACTCTTCACACAAATTAATTGAACTGTTAAAATGTGTGCAAATCTGATATGGTAAGCCTATGGTGTGAGCCCAAAAAGTAATCAGAAAAAAAACAGTATGATGTCAAGAAACTGACAGTTAACCCATTTTATGATGAAGATGAAACTGTTGAGCCTTTTCTTCATTTAGATTGGCAGCAGCTGAATAACATTTATGATTTGATTAAAAATCAACTCAACGTCTCATAAACTAGTCATAGAAGCTCAATGTTTAGCTGTTCAGTCCATGTGCTCGGCTGGAGGCATAGTATCAGGTGGTCAGCCTGTCCTAACAGAAACCTACATACAGAGCCTTTAACTCGGAAATGAACCAATTAGACTTTGATTGTCAAATGTCATTACTTTAGCAAAACAATATTATGCGTCAAAGTATTACGTGCTATAACTGATTCTGTTTATGCAGCCAATTTAAACTCTATTTAATGAGTCTGGACCTATGCTCTGAACATGGATCTGAACAACTCTTGTGGCTTACTCTGAACTGAAGGCAAAGCTTTCAATGAATGTTGGTTAACCTAATTAGGGCTCCAACTAACGATTATTTTAATAATCGATTAATCTGTTGATTCTTTTTTCGATTAATCAATGAATCAGATTTTTTAAAGCATTCATTTCCAACGTTTATTCGTAAAGAATGATGTTTTGCGTATCGTTACACGCCGTGTGTGCGTGTGTATATATGTATATATATAGAGAGAGGGGTGCGCTGTTTGCGGCAATCTACCAACATGTCATAATAAATGCCAACACTTTTGATAATCGATTTTTATCGATTTGTTGTTGCAGCCCTAAACCTGATTACACAAGACTTCTATATTGAAATATTGTTTCATCATTATAACAGCAACAGCATTGTTGGACTTTTCAGAATACTGAGGTTTTGGGGTGCGGGGCCGTGAGCTGAAGGACACTGATTGGTGGAAGACACTTGCAGCGCTCCCCACTTCCGCTCATTTCCCATTCACTAGGGGTGATTATTCATATTTGAGGTTTAAAGTATACATTTTTATATAAGTGTATATTTTTGAGTTCCAGTAAAATAATAACGATTTTTTTCAACTGGAGAGAGAGAGAGAGAGAGAGAGAGAGAGAGAGAGAGAGAGAGAGA
>JAFBJT010106666.1:26366-42783 GCA_016785325.1 Chascanopsetta lugubris
AAAAGACAAACTCTCTCTCTCTCTTACTCTCTCTGTCTCTCGCTCACCGATGGCTGCACTTGTAATGAGTCCTGCCTCGTGTTTGTCCTCGAGGAAACACTGAACCCTTTCACACCCTCACTGGGTCATGTTCTCCTCCTTTTTCTGACCAAACTTTCCAGTTTGAAAGACGACAGCAGACACACCACAACAATGCAAACGTTTACAGCAGCGCATTATGTAGGCGCAGAGAGATCACGTCTGGAGGAGGTGAATTCATGAAAGAGGGAAACGGTGTGTAAAATGAAGCATAAAATAACTTTCAGTGGTTCTTTTACGCCTCGGATCTCCGGGCGCAGACACACAGACGTGGATCTTCAGTGTTTGTAAATGCCAGTAAAGAAACAGAGTGTGTGGGCCCAGTTTAAAAGGTCTCACAAACCATTAAGTTACAGGGGAGCGGGGGCATGATATGATGCAATTCTATCCATTATTGGTCTGACTGACGTTTAGCTCCCCGTGACCAGGACAGGTAAACAGCAGCTGTTCACTGGAGTGACAGTGGCTCTGCTGGAGAAGGTCATAACTCTGTCCACACAGGGGGGAGAGGATGGAGCTGATTCATGGGTAGAAACTAACTGCCCCGCTCATCTGCATTTATCAACGCATCCAATCCTAACCAGGATACCTGTTGGTGGAGGTGGAGACTTCAACGACTTCAAGAAAAAACTCATTTGAGTTTTGAAAGAATTAAGTCCAACTAATGATCTTAGAAGAGATTGAAGATACAATGATTATAATGTTTTTTTTTATGTATTATTGTAAAACATTTGTATGTAAATGTATCAATGTTGATGCTCAGGTTGGAGCCCATGCATGTTCAGGTTGGAGCCCATGCATGTTCAGGTTGGAGCCCATGCATGTTCAGGTTGGAGCCCATGCATGTTCAGGTTGGAGCCCATGCATGTTCAGGTCGGAGCCCATGCATGTTCAGGTCGGAGCCCATGCATGTTCAGGTAAGTGAGCAGTGGAAAGGTCTGCTGGCAGGAGCCCTGGGGCGAGGCAGACAGGTTGGTATAGTGAGTGAGAGCAGACGCAGCAGGAGGCTGGAGGATCGCAGCCCTTTCAGGACGGAGCAGCAGATGGTTGAGGAGGAAGCTGCTTGACATGCATTAATGTTCATCAAGTGAGAAAGACAACAAGAGCTTCTTCTTCTTCCTGTATTCATCAGCCGTGCTGGCTGCTCAAAAGTCATTATATCCTTTTATTCATGAGAAGCTGGGCAGGAACAAGGCATGGATTATGGTCTATCAGCACAGAGGAATAAATTCATTGTGGCAGATTCAACAATTTACCAGTTTTCTCTTTGCACAAGCAACAAACTGTAAGATTAAAAGTACTCATTTAACTGTTTATGTCAATGAAACAACCCGTAAACAATTGGTACATAATATTAACAGCTATACCGACCCGTTGAATGAGTTCAGCTTCATACCAGGTTAGCTCTTTATTTCTTTATTCCTATCCCTTTTTTGCTTTTGCTCAAGTGAACGTGTCAGCCAGCCCATGTCAGTCATTAATAGTGAGTTATCATCATGTAATATTCAAAATTCGCTTATCTAGTAATGCTGCTTGGAAGTATTGCAGCTTTAATCAGTTGAATTTAACATCAATAAAATGTCAGAAAATAGTTATAAAAAAAGGGGTGCAGCCTAAAATGTGTTGACCAGAACTAAAGTAACAGCCTGCTACCCAAAGTACTCCCAGTGATTCGAAATATCAGCACCACATCGGTGCTGTCACCTCCTCAATAAGACTTTTTTCCAGGTACAAATTTGATCAAGCAAAATAATCGACCAATCAGACAGCTTGAATCACTGTCAAAAGAGTGGATTTATAATTTTGCACCAAGTATGAATTCTTACAAGCAGGGATGTTGGGATGTTTAGGGGCAGCGGCGGCTCAATGGGGCTGCAGTGTCATTGGCCTGGGCACGGACACCAGGAGCGTGTGCACTGGTAGAAACACTGCGCTCATATGTACTCAGTGATACAAAGTGCTGCAAACAGATGTGCTGTATGAATGTTAGTGGGACTGGGTGAACGTAAACTGTACTGTGAAGCGCTTTGAGAGGTCTTCAAGATTTGACAAAGCGCTATATGAATACAGACTGTTTGCCATTCAAAACGACCCGGACGTGCAGGGAACGACACGCATGAGTAATGACTGTGTTTAGCACGGGACGACAGAAATACTGGTTTCCATAGTGCTTGTCGTGTATTTATAATAACTGCTCTCCAACCTTTCAAAACCTGGTTGTATGATTATACATCTATACTTCTAAATTATGCATAAGGGAAGAAGAAGAAGAAGAAGAAGAAGAAGAAGAAGGGGTCAGTGGAAGCCCTGAGGCTCACAGTGAGGTAGGAGCTCCAGGGTCCATAGCTCAACACTGCTGGAACACAGAGGGTGACCTCTGATGACTGTGCTCCAACTGTGTCCAGATGAAATATGTTGTACTGTTACTTTTCAGATGTGAAAAAAATTGTAGTGTGAAAAAACAGAGACAGGAAATCAATGGATTAAAACAGGACAGCAGCCCTGAGCGTGAATGGAGTTTTTTTTTATTTTTATGAATGATTCATTCTGAACATTCCACTCTTTAAGGACACAGACAGAACATCGAGTTCACTCGCCAATGTCAGTAAAAGAGGAGAAGTGCTCCAAACATCCAGGCCATGCAAGGAGGCCTCTGAAAGCCCACCTCACAACAAGGCCAGGGAACTCTCCAGTCAATTAGCAGCAAAATAACAACAAAATAAGGCTTTGAGAGAAATAACTGGTTGGATGTGGAATTTTGATGTATGCCAGCTGAGGAGGCTGTTTTCTATTTTCCACTGTGTGAAGGTTTCATATGGCTCGGTGGGCTTAAAACGGATCATTCCAGAACCAGAGGCGACGTGTGAGGATACCGTGTTTTGGGTTCAGTCGAGTCTCCGACACCTCGCATCTGAAACCACATCTCCCACAGTCCCCAAGGTTACACGAAGGATACGATGACCACACACACACTCACACACAGTCGGTGGGGCTGAGATGAAATTGGGCTGCATGTGGCCCCCGATAGAAAAAGAGTTGGTATAAAATGAGTGTGAGTTTCGATGGATACAATACGCAACTTCACCGGTCGATGTCACCAAATCAGGCAGCAGTCACCTTTGAACTCAGATTTACAAACAGTGGGAGATGAGTGACGTATCCCATTAAACTCATCTCCACCTTGGTCCCTACGTCCCATTTCCACATCCTCTAATTACACAGAGGCTCCGATAGTCTGCCTGGCTGTCACAGGTGATAACGGACCCATCAAACCTCCTCCTTTTCAGATTAAAGAGAAATACTTTTCCTAGAATGTCATTTACGTATGATTGAATTCAACCATTTAAAGAGATTATAGGAAAAAGCCTTACTTAGCTGTTGTCATACTGGTGGTTTTAGGGCATTTGCAAAGTACACTGCTCCTTAATCATGACAGGAAATTGGTTCGAGCTTAGTGTGTGTTTAACAACTGGCTGCGTCTTCAATTTCAACTTTTCCACAAAGGAGGAAATGGATAAAGCACTGCAAGCCACCGCCAGCACATGGGAGCTGCGGCCGGCCAAATATGCAGAGCTCATAGTTTGGGGATTAGATCAAAATATAAGTTATGAACAAAATCTCTCATTAAAATACATTTAATTCTCCTATAAAAACCAATAACGACGGCTGGTTTTCCATCTCCACGCAAACTGCCAAGAGCAATAATTCGACCTCACAATCTGCACTGCAGCCGCCGGGCGAAAATATAAATTACTCCGACAAATATTTTTCCAAAAACCTCAGTAGCCATATGTAGAAGTGAGCTGCAGGAGAATGACTTCATGGTTGTGACAAGCCAATCTGAACCCAGAGCTGGAAAGCACGCAGACCTCTTTCTTTCTTTTGTCAATGAAAAATCATCAAAGTAGAAAAACACACGTCCACAGTGAAGACGCTGAGGCGATTCATTCTTCTGTCAACACACTTTCATCTCCCATGAGTGATGGTGCTACTGTGCTCCATACTAATCATTTCTCTCTGCAGTGGTGCTGCCCTATTAAAAGCCCGGGCGAGTAATATGACCCATGTGGTGCAGTCATCTCAACCACTCTGTTATTCCAACAAGCAGCTGTTGTGTGTTCCTACTCAGCTTGATTCCCCCCAAATCCTCCTCCTCCCCACCCCCCGCCCCCCCTCCCCTTCGCTGTGGGGTCACAGGCCTATTTTGTGCAGGCAAACACATACGGGTTGATTCGTCCGAACACGACTTGGCAAACGGACGCGATGGCGGCGGCTCAGAGTCAATTGAACAGACTTATGGCGCGATGGTGGTTGACATTCAAGCTGCTGTCTGGGATTCCTCCTGATTCACTATTGATTTACTGGATACCAGGTTTCTCACTCAGAGTGTGAAACACAGCCAGCTACGTTTGATACTGGATGAACATGCTTTGACCCCGAAGTAGAGGGAACGTTAAAGGTGCAGTGTGTAAGATTTCATTTTTGTTCACTTCTATCGGTGGAAATAAATATGACAAAACAATGACATGCTGGCATTTTCATAATCACCGAAATGTATTACTTCCCAACTACCATTTAAGGTGCAGTGTGTACGATTTGGTGACATCTGGTGGTGAAGTTGCATGTTGCGACAACTGAGGCCAGCCATAGGTTCTCCCGCATGCTCAGAAGGGTGAGGGTGAGGTGATGGAACTTGGATGCGACTAAATCGTACACACTGCACCTTTAAGGAAAGTACAGTAGACATTGTGGTGTGGCCTCAACAACACATCCATTCTGAGAGACGCTGATTGAAAGTGACACAGGAAGCTGGTGATTACCATCAGTGCTGCTACTCTCCCTCTATCCGTGCGCGCGCACACACACACACACACACACACACACACACACACACACACACACACACACACACGTCCTATAGGTGTTAGCGCGATCATATCTCCGTATGCGCGGCTCCTGCCAGAGCTCGTAAAGAGCGAAGGATCCAAGCCAAAGTAAACACGGAGCAGTTGGAGAGAGAGAGAGAGAGAGAGAGAGAGAGAGAGAGAGAGAGAGAGGCCAGCCCTTCACTTATGATGAAGAGGTGAGAGTAACAACAAGTATCACTTTACACACCAGCTTCGATAAACGTGGAACTATCCAGCTCTGTGATACAATGATCCGTGTAGCAAATGTGCAAAAGGTTTGGAAACATTTCACTTTACACTTACGTTATCATTTGACAGTTTCGGGAAATATTATTCCACTCTCTCGCCAAGACTTAGATCAAATGAAAGTCTCACATCTGTATCGTAAAAGTACATTTAGCAGCCAATTCTTTATTTATTTTTTACAGATGAGAATAGGCTGACTTTTTTGTACCTTGGAGTTTCTACAGAATAAACAAATAATGTAATGTGTGAGAAAAGCGAACTGCAGGGGAACCGAGACGCTGAGCTCAGCCAACTGCTTCACTCTCAAATTCATTTTCCACTTTTTTCTCTCCAAGACACACTTTGATTTTTGCATAAATTGTGTTTTAATGTGTTGACAAGTTGAATTTTTGGTGCATTGCCATTGGCCACAGAATTCTGTCATTATGCAAATCTAAATGAAGCAGCTGCTCAAGTGGCATCTTTTAACAAAACTCGTCCAAGTCCCACTTCAAAATGAGTGAAATGATTTACTTACATGTCCTCATTTCATTCATCATCATTCATGTCACCTTAACAGAGGCAGTTTCATGATTCAATAAGAGACAATGGATTCAATCTTAAAACAGTGAGCACATGGTGGTTTTCATGTTCAACAACTCTTGTACCTTCTTCATTAGTTGATGCTATGATACATCGACAAACATAAAGTACAGTGTTTTTTATCGATTGAAAATTGAATTTAAATGAACAGATCAATCATAGCTGATTAACACGGATTCTAAAGTAAGCTGTTTATCTTAACTATTCTATTAATGTCCCACTTTCTCACTGCATCTTGATTTTGTTGGATCATTGATTAAAGTCACGTTTGTAGGCAAACTGAACTCATTTGCCTCCTCTTTGACTTAACTACAGATGAGTCCCTTTCCACTGGATCCATAGGTCATGTGTAGTCCCAGTTCATCACATTCCATATAGACTGTACTAGAAATGATGAAAGGCAGGATCTCTATAAGACCTGACATGTCACTGCTGAAGGAAACAATACAGAATACACACGCACAGCCAGAGGCCTTTCAAAATAAATGTTCAGAAAGTAGAGGAATACGACAACCCCTTTGTGATCCCTTCTTTTCACACACACACACACACACACACACACACACGCACACACACACGCACGCCCTGGCCTGAGGTGACCTTGGGAGCTAGCCACTAATATGTTGTGACACAGTCGGCCATAAGAAAATGCCAACAGAGCAGTGTAATGGTTAAAGCCGCCCTCCCGCTCATTCATACCTCAGCACTTTAAACCTCAGCCCTCAGACTCAGACATGTCGTCTGATTTTGTGAGGTCAAACAAAAAGACATTACAGCGGCTGGGCTGTGGCTGAGGGAGAGCCGGGAATAGTTCTGGGGGACTCTGGCTGGTTCAGTGGGCCGAAGGGGGCGGAGGGGTCATGACCATGACATAGTTTGGTTGACCAAACTCTGTCTCCCTCTCACAGAATTCGGACTCAGATATGAGCTGACCACCTGACACCTTTGACCTTCGGTCGTAAAGCACAACGAGGGCCTGGCCCACTGTGTCAGTCTGTCATTAAGTCTGTATGAAACCTGTTGCTTATAGTTTTATCTTTGAGTAAAATAGACTAAAATATGAACTTTAAATCCTTGGCATGTTTTCAGCATCACACTCGGCCTGTTTATTTTCATCCAGGTGGACCCTTGATGCCTTACATATCAAAACAATAGGCCATCAGTCAGGGAAGGCCGGACTACAAAGATGTACACTGAGACTTTTTTCGGAAATGAAAGCAACTGGTTCCAACCATCAGCACTAAATAATATGGATTACGGAAGGAGGAGAGGCAGCAGTCACCTAATGGGACTGACACAGACGTTCAGAAATGTAGAAACCCTAACCCTAAACTCAATTATAGCAAAACATGTATAGAAATACGTATTGTCTCTAAGTGAAGTAAAAGCTAAACTGTTCATATCAAGCTATCAAGTCACTTACATGACTTCTGTTCAATCTGGACTCCAGCAAATGTCTAACTCAGTTTATTTGCTACGATATGGTTGAACAATTAAGTCAACTTGTTGAGAAGCAGTTGAACAGATGTACCTACTATAGGGGTGTATGGAAAGACCACGCAATGAAAAAACATAACCAGGTAGGATGAACACATAACAGCTGCTTCTGGCCGGACCATTAGTGTTGGCAGGACAGACCTGATCCAGTGTCAGGCCTCCACAGAGCTTTGTGTGTGGCCGACACAAGAGTTACCTACTGGCTCAGTGCTCCTGGGGCGACGGTTGCCCCGAGCAACAGTGATGCACGGGGAACACAGAGTCAGTGTGATAGAATCAGAAATCATAGAAATCACTCTCTCCTCCCCCATCTTACCAGTTTCACTCACGCTGTCATGTCTCTGTCCGTCTGTGTCTCTCTTCTACCATCCCTCACTTCCACTGTGCAGGCACATCACACACTGTGTGTGTGTGTGTGTGTGTGTGTGTGTGTGTGTGTTTGGGGGGGGGCGGGGGGCAAGCTGGCTATGCAGCTGTAGTGTTCCCCCCGTGGGTAAGACAGGGAGGTCAGAGGGCCGCTGGCCTGTCATCCACCACACTGCAGCATTAGCAGGCTCGTGCCAAGCTAAGTGCTGGGGGCGTGGCCTGGTGCCCCCCGCCATTCCTTTCTCTTCCTCTCTCTCTCTCTCTCTATGATGGGCTGCCACCTCCCCTCCTAGGACCAATCTTCAGCATGTGCACTCACCCTGCCTGTGAATAGAGATACTTATAAATCATTTGCCCTTGCACAGACCACCCCCCCCCCCCCCAACCCCCTCCCATCACATTATGACTACTGTAGTGTGTAGCCTACGTCACACTGGTTTTGCTATTTCTGGAACTCTTTCCTAAGGCACTGTGGGGGATTTTGACATCTACTGCAACATCAGCAAAAAGCTGCGTACTTGTCGCAGTCAAAGTGAAAATCACAATAATAGCATCGTAACATACTGCAGAATATTAATAACATCACTTCGGCACACCAAGTGTAATCATGGAAATGTGGGGGAAATGAATTGCCATGAATGTGATTGGAGGGTGGATTGGCTGTATTGTCCCCACAGGGATAGAGAGGGAGCCACGGGCCCATGAACATTAAACTAGTCCCTGCCTGCCTAAATATAGCATGGTAGCAGTGGCGAGGGCACGGCTGATGTCAGCCATGACTAACTGTTGGCTGTGGTGGCGAAGCAGTGACAGTATAGCCGGTAGGGGCCACACACGGCAGAGATGCACCACACACAGCCATGAGCGCTCACTCCGATTTATTTATGTTGGCTTTTGTCACTTTTTTTTATTTTACATTTGAAGAAAACCTATCCAAGAATTCGTTTTTTGCAGCGGCATCCGTTGCTATGGCAACAGGAAAGCGCTCCAATTTGAGGCGACCAGGGATAGGACAAAACTATAATCCTAGCAGCCACAGCACACACACCGTGGTGGTGGTGGGGGGGGGGCACAGATCATGGGAGGACAAGTGCGATGGAGACTCAGGAGACATGTACACTTGTTCAACACTCGGTGCTGATGGTGCGGGTCACTCTGATGTAATGACTGTGGAAGATGAGCTTTGGGGGGTAAAAGGGAATAACATGAAACTACTAGAGGTATTTGCAGAAAATGTGAGAGGGTGAGAGACGAGGAGGAGGCTCACAACCAGAAAAGATGAGAGCAGATGAGAAACAGGTGCTTCTCTCCCACTGAAGGTGACTCATTCTGTGCCTCATCACACACACACACACACACACACACTGCCACCTGTGGAATGACTGATCGCAACAATCAAGCAGCAAACCTTATCAGAACGTGAGAGTCGAGGGGCAGCCAGGTAGAAACACACACACACACACACACACACACACACACACACACACACACACACACACACACACACACACACACACACACACACGCACACAAACATTCATGTATGTGTATCCTGCCTGCTGAGTGAGTCTGCAGTAGATTTGTGTACAAATCAAAACAGGAGAGTGGATCAAACAAGAAATTCAAGTGAGCATAGCTCCTCTCCTGGTGGCGGTGGGAGGTATTGCAGCGAGTCAGGTTTAAAGATGAGAGCAGATGAGAAACAGGTGCTTCTCTCCCACTGAAGGTGACTCATTCTGTGCCTCATCACACACACACACACACACACACACTGCCACCTGTGGAATGACTGAGCGCAACAATCAAGCAGCAAACCTTATCAGAACGTGAGAGTCGAGGGGCAGCCAGGTAGAAACACACACACACACACACACACACACACACACACACACACACACACACACACACACACACACACACACACACACACACACACACACACACACATATACAAACATTCATGTATGTGTATCCTGCCTGCTGAGTGAGTCTGCAGTAGATTTGTGTACAAATCAAAACAGGAGAGTGGATCAAACAAGAAATTCAAGTGAGCATAGCTCCTCTCCTGGTGGCGGTGGGAGGTATTGCAGCGAGTCAGGTTTCAAAGCAGGTGGACAGGTGCCGCTTAGGTAAATGATGTTTAACACAATGTTCTGTGTGTGTGTTCAAAGCCCAGGCTTCATCTTTGTGTTCACAACATACTCATCTCTGGAAACAGAGAGGGTGGGGTGGTGGTGGTGGGGGGGGGGGGGGGGGGGGGGGGGGGGGGGGTCTCCCTCTGGCTAAACTGAAACTTGAGCTCATCACCTGTTACTGTCCTCTGCTATCAAACAGCCACACTGATTTACACACACTGTACATAAATGTCTGTGACCGAGTCCAAACAATCATAAAGTCAAGATGAGATACTTTAGAGTTTTATGTTTGTAACATTATGCTTTATGTTTGTGAACCTGGTTATTATGACAACGGGTTGATCTCTGCTGTCTCTAGCATACGAAATGTTTTACTTTTTTTTTTTTGAAAATAAACACTGAGCTGGTGTCTCTGAATATATGCTCACTTGTTCTGGTTGTAATCACTTAAATGTATATATTATTTGTCCATTACCCTTAAATTAGTTGTTTAATGGGTGTGTGGGAGTGGGTCCTCACTACAGGGGCCATGTTTTTACAGTAGCCCAGAGTGGACATACTAACCATCTTTTGAGGTTTTAATGACAACTGAGGGCTCCCATAGGTTCTCCTGCTTCATGCTGAGAAGAGTGATGGTGAGGTGATGGATACAACATGAAATTTCACCACCGGATGTCAAATCTTACACACTCTACCTTTAAATAATACACAAACATCGTAAACTTTGCTCTTCTTTGCCCCAGCACTTTCTAATTCCTTTCATATTCAAATTATTATTATTGGACTGCAAAACCCATGTTATACTAGTAAATACTAAGCCTTTGTAATTCAAACCAATTGAGTTTCACTTCATATTTATACTTTCCTCATAATGTTCATTCATATTCCATGTACACACACCAGAGGAAAGAGAGCGGAGCCACTTGTCCTGCAGCGAGGAAGCTGCTGCCGTGGTAACAAACAAAGAGGGTCAGTGTCGAGATGAATTTGTGAAAAAGTGATGCACAGAAGAGACGTCGCAAAGAAATTTGTAAGGTTGTGTATCGTTTGTGACAGGGAGACAAAACCTGTCAAAGACTCACAGCAGCAAAACATACAAATGTCCTTCAACCCCACGTCTCAACCAGGGGCAGGCAAACACTGAAAGACCATATAGACAATGAACTCTAACTAGTCCAAACCCTAACTGAACATCAACATTTTTTTTTTTTCCAAATACATTTTCATGCAGTCATTGATTTAGTTCATTCCAGTTCATGTTGAATAGACCGACAGTTAAGTTATATCTAACGTGGTGCACATGTACTTTCTTTGGATCTGTTCTTGTTTGGCAACCGACTGAGGATCTGTCTGTGGGAGCTTTGCTGGAACGCGCAAACAGTGAATGCTGCAGCTACATTTTCAACGCATGGTCGTGTATCTGTAAAAAGTTATAATCAGTGACAAAGAGTGGTTGGCGGGCCTTTGACTGGGAAAAAAAGTTATGGAAAAAATCTTGTGCTTTTACTTTGAAGAGAATTTTTATGGTGTCTATTCACACACCCTAACCCATGCACACTTACAACCCCCCCGGTCAACAAATTGCCACCGTAGAGCCCTGTCCGTGTCTGACGCAGACTTTCACTTGTCCTTATTAAGCTGTTGCCGACACATCTGCACTATGTTCCTCATCTCGAGTAGCAAGGAACTGGCATCACTCCTCGGCCTTCTACGCTCGTCCTCAACACTGAGACCAACGGGCCGCTATTGTTTACAGCTCCTCTCTCTCACTGTTTACAAGAAGCTTCTTTCCGTTGAGTCACATGCTCAGAAGGTGACAGTGGGCTGTGCCGTGCTGACGTAAAATACCCTCATGTGTGACACGGGTTCAGAACATACATCAATACCCACATCGTCTCCTGAGCGCAATCTACACACTCATTCCACACCGGAGGGCACAGAGCAAAACAGTGGAGGTGGTTCATGGGGGAACAAAATGTTTCTTTGTGACAGAATGTGGATTATAAACAATAGCCGAAAATATAATACATAACAGCACTGGGGATTTAGAAGTGGCATCTGATTAGTCATTCAGATGTCTACTAAATGTTTTATTGTGTCTGTTGGCTTCAAATCCACAATAACACTCATCAAGCACAGGCTTTGGGATGAGTCAGCAGTATTTACTGCCGCCTGTAAAGCCCAGTATTCCAAACAATAAACCAACTGATAGATGTTTAACAAGTTAAGAGCATCAGGTTCATGTCACTTCTCTCCGCCCCATGATCGCACATCGTGCCAGCTCGGAAACCTGAGGTGGAGGAAAGGACTGTATCCTTCCCCCACCTCACCCTCTTGCTTTCCTGCCCATCAACATACTTGCAAGGATAAGGGCTTGTTAATCCAGAGGTGAGATGAATGGCACTACTGTGTATGTGTGTGTGTGTGTGTGTGTGTGTGGGTGGGTGAGCAGGAAGGAGGGCAGCAAGGGACCCCAGGGGCAACTCAGCTCAGCACAAAGGCTGGCTCAGTGCTGCTACTATCACATAGGGAACGGTATAAAAATATACATGTATGCAATACGCAGTCAGAAACGCAACAGCAGCAGAGTTACTGAGACAGTGGAAGGAAAATATTTTGTACGACACTGAACAAAAATATAAACGCAACACTTGAAGATCTAAAACATTTTTTATCTACACAAAATACACATTCCTCTCCAATATTGTTCACAAATCTGTCCATCTGTCTGTGTTAGTGAGCACTTCTCCTTTGCTGAGATAATCCATCCCACCTCACAGTTGTGGCATATCAAGATGCTGATTAGACAGCAGGATTGTTGCACAGGTGTTGCCTTAGGCTGGCCACAATGAAAGGCCACTCGGAAATGTGCAGTTTTTGCAGGGCGTAAGATTCGGTGATGTCAAGAGGTGAGGTTGCATGTTGTATCCGTCACCTCACCCTTAAGAACATGCAGGAGAACCTATGGTAGACTTCAGTTGTCATTAAAACTCAATAGATGTTTAGTACGTCCATTTTTACTGCAGTAAAAACATGGCGGCCCCCGTAGAGGGGACCCGCTCCTCATGTAGATATACATTAATGGGCTCATTTAGAGGCCATTACATACAGAACAGAGGAAGAGTTCTTATTGGCCAGGACATAACATACTTCACAAGAAGTCGGAGTGCCGGGCGGATGGGTGGGTGGATGCGCTAATGGATGGAGGTGGAGACGGACGGATGGAGGAGAGGCAGCAGGAGCGGCGGCCGGTCCCGTAGCCGGCGCGGCGCGGGGGCGAGTCTGCGCCGCGCCTGCCTGCGCGGAGGAGGAGGACGCAGAGGGACGAAGCCATGGGATGTCGGCGCACTGCCCCAGGGACCGGAGCTGCCACCTAAGCCTCACTCACACTCACACGCGCACACACACACAATCGCACTTCTCCACACCCTCTTCAAATTTCTGACCAATCACACGATAGTTCTCAGAGAGCATACGAGAAAAAAGTTCTACCCGGATGATGTTGCAAGAACAAGCTGCGAGAACTCCCAATCCAGGTCCAGGTCTCGCAGACCTAGGGGCAAGAACAAAGTTCTCCCTTCTTGCGGAGTACGTATTGACCTTTAGGGTCACGAAATAAACAAAACATTTAGGTGACCATATATTCATGATATTGTCAGAATGTAATCGTTTTGTAATGTAATATAGTGACAAAACTGGCGGAAATCACACACTACCTTTAAGATAACATGACCTGACCCCCGATCGGAGCCATTGATCCAGGAAACCTAGTAATTACATGGGTTATCAGTCCCTCCAGTCAGCCATCACACCAGCCACAGTCACTGCCTTTCTCGATGATAAGATCAGCAGCACCACCGTCACCACAGAAACACCTCTGCTCAGAAGGCTTACAGTCAGTCAACCCTGCCCAAGGAGTCAATGACTGTTGGCCGGTGTCATTGCTTCCATTCTCTCCAGAATCTATTGACAGAGTCAAACAGGTCTCCGGATAAGTTCGCTCAAGACTCTGAAATGCTCCTGTTGTTTGAGACAGGCGGCCTGAGGGCAGCTCCACATTCAGTTCAGGCCTCACTTCTTATTCTGTTCACTGCTCTCAACTGTGGCATTTCAGGAAAGGCACATTCTTGGTTATTATCCCACCACACTGGGGGTTCTGTTCATACACTGTATCCCACAGGGGTTCCCCATGGGTCAATGCTGGGGATCCTTTGTTCCACAATGTAAACCATTATCCCCTTTTCCCCCAAACATTCCCAGGAACTTCTATTCCCAGGAATTTACCTGGGTAAAACCATTTCTGGTAACCTGTGTGGTTTGCCTTTCAATCCCCTCTCAAAGCTCAGGAGCATTTTAATCAAATCAGGCTGATGACATAATGATGGTTGATGGTAAAACAAACTGCACTACATCTCCAGTCCAGTAGGTGGTGGTAAGTGCCATCCCGCAAACATACATACACACTGGAGGGGGATCACCGCAATCAACTGAACGTCTACAAGACTGAAATCATGGTAAGTCAAACCAATCAGCTGCCTCTTAATCTTTAACTTCACACACCAAAGAAACCAGTCATCATGATTGCAGATGATCACTGACCGTGCAGAGTCGGTCTCCCGTTATTGCCAGTGACGTCATCAAAATGCCGTCTATTGTGGTGATTAATGTTTGCCTATAGTGCATCTTCTTTGCCTGCACCCACTTGAACTAGATCTATCATGCTGTGATGTGCATTATTCACAGAACCACAGGAGCCAATCAGATCTGACAGCATAAACTTTATTACAGAACATAATTTGCATTGACCGAACGCTAAAAACTCCTGTGGTTACGCTGATGTCCTAACACCAGAGCTGAAAGAAATCGACCGCTGTTGACACTTAGAAACTATTACAACATCGGCATGTCTGTCTTTGTGGTCAAAGCAGCCCAAGCCCTGGAGTTCACATCCGTTTGTGCTCAGACTTGTACAGGTCACGTTGTAAGCCACTGTTCTGCAGGAACATTCTGCTCCCCAGTTTATTTTTCTCAGTAACGTTCGAATACTAAGATAATGACTCAACTTTCCAAGTCTTATCCTATGAAATTAAGTCCATCTTACACAACTTGCAGGAATAGAATTAGAAAGTATGGTCCACTAGTGTCCGTTACATGAATTCGTCGTAGTTGGCATATGAGAAACTCTGTGGAGACGTTACAGTTTGTTACCAACATCACATGGTGCATAAAGAATATGACATGAAGGGTTTAAACTATGGGAAAGGTTCATGCTGGCTCCTCTGACCTGTTCCTGATGTGTCAGCTCAGACCAGAACTCCTGAAAACAGTGGATGATCCAATTGAATTTCCAGAAGGTGTCTAAACAGTGTTACAGCTGCCCACGCAAACATTCTCATGTACATATATATACACAAACAAACACAGAGATTCTCAACCAGCGGGTCGTGACCCAAATGTGGGTCGGGAACCTGTTTTCAGTGGGTCGTGGACCTTCGACTAGGGAAAAAAAAGATACGCATAAAATTCATGTGCTTTTATTTTCAGGTGCCGTCTATGCTCACTCCTTAACAGTAGGTGGCGATGATGCCCTGTAATGCTAATAGATAGCTGCCATTTCACAGAAAGAAGAAAACCTGCAAAGTTTGTTTACATATGCTAATTGACCATGGCAAACCGCAAGTACGACCCCAACTACATGAAATATGGATTTTGAAAACAAAAGAGTAGCATCACCAAGCATACGAGTTTATCACAAAGCAAACCAAGTGTTGTGTGTCCTGACAAAAACACGAGGATTAATCGATGATGGCCTTGGCCCCCATTGGTCAACCCTTGGCTCCGCCCCAGGCCACTAAATTGCACCACCACAGTTTCACTATAACCCAACTACACACTCAACTCACAGTCACACAAAAGTTAGGAAAGTTCACTCCATTCTCTTGTTTGTGTTTTTAAATCTCTCAGAGAAATCACGATGAATTCATTTAATTGATGCTTTGAGTCAGCCTCTATTTTGTGACACTTGAAATGTAAATTTTCTTTCTCGAGACCGACGGGATATTCTTGCTTTGTTTTGCTCTGTGCTCGTTATTTAGCAGCTGATTATGCAGCTCCCTCCTGTGACATTGAATTCAATACCACCAAAGCTCTGAGGCGGCACTCTGATCAAATATATACAAGTCTATCATCATCATCATCATTTTTGTAAGGAGTATAAAGGTCTCAAATTCCACTTAGTACAAACATTGGTATGCAGAAAAACACAAGATAGTTTTATTATTTGAATTATGCTTTGTAATTACACTTGTTTTTAGAGTGGTGCAATAAATCGACTAAAAACTAGACATTTTAAAATGCACACACTTTCACTTTAACATGAAAAAGCAGAGTAAAGATAGACGACCATCTCATCACCTTTTATACCAGATGATGTCATTTGAATATTTGCGTCGGGGACATTGTGGTATCAGGTATCTGTCGGGTATTCAGGGCCTGGTCTTTCACTCAGAGTAATGTGGGCATGGGGACGGCCCCTGGCAAAGATAAACAAAGCAACCCCCCCCCCCCCACACCACCACCACCTCCTTATCCTGGGGGCCCAACAAC
>JAFBJT010106668.1:0-21811 GCA_016785325.1 Chascanopsetta lugubris
AAATTTTGTATTAGGCTTTTAGGAATGTACAAATGGAACTTTCCTAATTAGGTGTACATTGTAAACAGACGACTACTACTACTAATAAGAATGATTACAATAATAAAAGATAGGTGTAAGTCTGCTGTTGGCCAACAATCCCCATGAACATGTGTTCATGAGTCATTGGATAGACACGTTCCATTTGAAGTGTTGAGGTAAAATATAATTCTGTAAAATGTCCATCAGAGGTCAGTATCATCATGGGTTTGATACCAAAGACACTCTTGGTCTGCTATACTGAGTTCACTTTAAATGAAAATGCCGTTAATTCACAATGTCGTCTCTAAATTTAGAGAATAACCTTTGCATCTAACTGTAGTTATATATTTGTAGAATATAATATAATAACGATATGGTAAACTTGCCGTGTTAAAGATTTCTGTCATTTCTAAAATTACAAAATAATTACATATTGAATGTATGAATGCATATTCACCTAAGTTTTGTGACTTGGGTTTTTGTGACTTTGGGTTTCAATGACTTTGGGGCATTGAACAACGCTATATAAATACAATGAATAATAACAATAACAACAACAACAACAACAACAACAATAATAATAATAATAATAATAATAATAATAATAATAATAATGATAATAATAATAATAATAAGTTTTTTTAAATACATTTAAATGAGCCAATTAGTGTATATTTACATGATGAGCTGGTCTTGTCTATGGGGGGCTGCCATGTTTTTACAGTAGCCCAGAGTGGACGTATTTAACATCGTTTTAATAACTGAACTGAAGTTGACCATAGGTTCTCTTGCACAGAGGTGTCCTTACTTAAGTAGAAATTTTGGGTATCTACATTTTACTGGAGTATTTATTTTTCAGCCGACTTTTTCCTTTTTTCCTTACATTTTTGAAAAATAGCTTCGTTATTTGCTCCGCCTAAGTGCGCCGTGTTGTTGTATTTTTTGCCGGGTGGAAGACAAGTGTATTGTACTCAAATGTGATCATTTTCAATGGGCATATGTATATGCAGCTGAAACATGTAGCCTAGTGCATCCCACATGTTTCAACATAACACTTTAATATAGCATTATAGTTATTATGGTCTTTAGAAAAATGTTTTTTTGGGGAGGTGGGGTAGTGCACTATAGGCCCCTGAGACAAGGGTTTGTACTTAATGGAATTTTTCCCCCTTACATTACTTTTACTTTTATACTTTAAGTAGTATTGAAACCAGTACTTTTACACTTTTACCTGTGTAAAATGTTGCGTTGATACTTCAACTTCTACAGAAGTCTTTTTAAACCCTAGTATAATTACTTCTACTTGCGTAATGAATGTGAATTCCTTTGACACCTCTGCTCCTGCATGCTCAGAAGGATGAGGCTGAGATGATGGGTACAAAAGGCAACTTCACCTGTAGATGTCACCAAATCTTACACACTGCCGCAAAAAGGTATGATTCTCAGTTAAAGAATTAGATTAATTAGAATATCAATGTGATATTTCCCTAAAGATCTGATATCATCACTTCACTTAACACACCACTCAAAGGTGCAGTGTGTAAGATTACTGCCATCCAGTGGTGAACTTGTATGTTACAGCTGAACATCCCTCAGACCTTTACCTCTAAGAAAACATATGGAAGCCCTGAGCTGTCATTAAAAGTAAAAATGTGTTTAGTTTGTCCATTCTGGGCTAAAACATGGTGATGCAACATGGCCGCCTCTGTAAAGAGGACCTACTCTATACTGTCAGTATAAGGGGCTCATTCCAGCGCAGTGAAAACAATGGTAAATACATCCATCTCATGTTACAGAAACATGAATAACCATCATTTCATAACAATTTATGAGAAAGGAAATGAGAATAATTCCAAATTCCGAAATCTTACACACTGCACCTTTAACTTACTTCAATGTCCTCTGAAGAAAATTGCAAATTAAATGAGATTATTATTATGTCATGTCATCTTCTACTGCTTATCCAGTGTTCTGGGTCACGGGATATTTCTACCAATACGAATAGGGCCTTTTGGGGGAATCAGTGTCAGGGCCAGTGACACTGCAGCAGGGCCTGAGTGGGATTCGAACCAGTGACCCTGGCTTCCAAAGGTGAATGCTCGAACCGCTGAGCACCTGTATTATTATTATTATTGTTATTATCATTATTATTATTATGAACAATAGTAATAGTAATCATAATAATGATAATAATAATAATAATAATAATAATAATACACTCTGTTGCTCATTGCCCAGCAGGTGATGACATCATCACTATGAACACAGAGGATCACAGGTTTCTCTGTGTTCAGTCTTCATCTGTCCTGCATGTGTTCACCAAGTAAGATTATGATCGAATGACTTGAGATAGCAGACTTGTGATAAATGATTCTATCATGATAGATCATGTTGAATCCAAATCATTCTGACCAAATAATTAAATTATCAATTGATTAGTTCTGCCAATATCTCAACTATTAGCTTAGTCATTTTGTGTTTGTACAGTTTATTGAGGTGCAGTGCATTTCTCTGAGACAGAGCCATGCAGAACGGCTGCGGGGAGGACTGGTATCAAACCACTGACCTTCTGACATGAGGTCCACTCTGACACCTGATGCACAGCCGCAAGATCCTGCATTCTAACTGTTCATTGGCTAATGAGAATACGTGTAATAAGGAAGAATATCAGTGTGTGTGTGTGTGTGTGTGTGTGTGTGTGAGGCCCGTTGTTTTCTGTGTCACTGGTTACACAGCGAACTGCAAATGCCATGGAAGCATTCAGCTGGAGAGCGACTCTGGCTCATGTGTGAACAAAAGTTGCTAAGCAGAGCTGGAGCCTGGAGGGTCAAAGTCGTGTACGTGGAAAGATCGAGAGGAAGAAGAACGGAGAGAGGTTGAAGAGCCGATTGTTAAAGTTATAGATCTCTGTCAGTAGTTATTGTAATTGTTTTCTGTTTGTTTATAAGCTGATTGACAAAGCACTGTCTCCTTGATTACTCCACAACAGATATATTCCAGGAACCATCCTGTCCATGGCAGCACCAGACTACATGTAACTTCTTGTTGTACATGTACTTTAAAGAGATATGCGATAGAAGAACTCTTTGAGTGTTGGTGACACAAAAAATATATCATATGCTAAATTACTAAATTGATCTTTTTGACTTAAATGATGGCAACCGTATACTGTACTTCATTGACCCGAAGTCACACAACTTCCTACTCTGATTTCATTGAGCAGCATGTTTTACTTAATTGTTTTCTTATTACATTTGCTCCTCCTTCCTTCAAAGGTGCAGTGTGCAATGTTTGTTTCATTTTTGTCACTTCTAGAACTATTACCCTATACAATTACACACCATTATTTATATTTATATCAGTATTCACTCCAAGTCACGCCAACTTTCTACTCTGATTTCATTAAGTACTTAAAGGTGCAGTGTGTAAGATTTGGTGATGTCTAGAGGTGAAGTTGCATGTTGTATCCATCACCTCACCCTCACCCTTCTGAACATGCAGGAGAGACTTCAACTCAAAAGGTATTTAGTATGTCCACTCTGGGTTACTGTGAAAACACGGCGGCCCCCGTAGAGAGGACCCGCCCCTCATGTAAATGGGGTCCAAGTGTAGTGGGAAAGAATAATCAATTTAGGTGATTATGAAAATGTGAGAGTTTAATTGTTTTTATAATATTTTTCTCTACAAATTGAAGAGACAAAAAGGACCATAATTGTACACACTGCACCTTTAATTGTACTTTTTTTCTAGTGCCCCAACACTGTTATCATATTCTACGGGATCTATTTTCCTCTGCTGAGCACTCGCTGCCTTGATTTGAAATGTATACAGTACATAATATTGTATTATTATTATTGTATCTATTTTTATTATCATGTTTTTTTAATAAGAAATATTATCATTCCATTATTATAATAAATCCAGCACTTTCAAACTCACAGGACCATTAGCAATACATGTTATGAGAAGATGATTTGTGGGATGCGCATTTCACACAGACTCATATGTAAGTGGATATAGCAAACATATGTGTGACCTGATGTTGGACACATTTTTGTCCATGCAGTAAATTGTATCTCCTGTTGGCCATGACTTAAACGGAGTCGTATCTTTTTCCTCTCTGGCGTGTGCATCTACAAACCAAGGTTCCAGATGAAGAGCATATGGGGCCATCATAGCTCCAGATGAGCCACAGTCTGTCTACTGCAGGAAATGAAAATCTCCACTCCACCCCCTCACCTTCCCAGTCATATGTGGTGGCCCCAAAGACACCTCCTTTCTCACTCCCGAGAGGAGCTGCATCAAATTACAACCTGGAGGTTCAGGAACTCCCCAACTACTGCAAGCACCATGTGAACGAGCAGCACTAAACATGTTTCACTGAATCACACAATTATCATTTTAATGTTCCTTCTTTTAGGCTTTTACGTTCCTTTTTAATGCTCCTTCTTTGATTGTAAAGCACTTTGAGCTGAAATGTTTGTATAGTATAAATTATTATATTATTATTATTTTTGTTGTTGTAATTATTATTATTATTATTATGGTTATTGTTATTGTTATTATTATTATTATTATTATTATTATCAGCGTAATGCTCCTGACCCAAAACATACACTATTCTGGTTCTGGTCAGAAGTCAGTTGATGGGCCTGAAACCACAGACATTGCGGCATATGTGTGGTGTGGGAGGGTACCACTGGAATGGGTTCAGCCCAGAACAACCCGTTTTCCTTTAAGGGCCCTCTGCAGTTGCCACGGTTACTGTGTTTTTCCGTCTCTCTCTCTCTCTCTCTCTCTCTCTGTCGACTCTTTGATTTTCACCCCGAGTTCTGCTGCTGTGCACAAAGCAGTGATTATTCCCAAGCAGTGGACGAGGTTGGGGCGGCTTGAATGAATGCCACCACATTCTCATGAAGCTGATTGGTTGCTCACTCTTTGTCTTCCGACTCTGAAACCACAGTGAGCAAGGTGGACGCCACAGAGCACATGAGTTTGATCTGCTAATCTCAATGAGATGACTAAACTTAATAAGAAGAGGGGCAACACAGCTCAGTGTATCATGCCAGTGTGTATGATTTCAGTCATTTTTATTACTCTTAATATTACAAAATAATTACATACTGACATTTTCAAGAATTTATAATCAATTAAATGTATTATTATTTCCCCTTACCCTTAAAAAAGCCTATTGGTGTATATTTAAGCAAGGAGCGTGTCCTCTCTACGTGGGCCGCCATGTTTTTACAGACATATCAAACATCTTTTGAGTTTTATTGACAACTGTAGTCTCCAATAGGTTCTCCTTCATGCTCAGAAGGGTGAGGATGAGGCGATGGATACAACATGCAACTTCACCTCTAGATTCACCTCACCAAATCTTACACACTGCATCTTTAAAGAGCTAAAATAGATCATTGATTTTTTTTGACAAAAAGCTTTTCGATTGTTACAGTTCAATCGGAGCTGATCTGAAAAACTACGAAATTATTGTGCAATGTCAGAATAATTGATTGATGAACATGAGGACAATTTAAAGGTGCAGTGTGTAAGGTTTGGTGACATCAGATGGTGAAGTTCCATGTTGTATCCATCACCTCACTCTTACCCCTCTGATCATGAAGGAGAACCTGTGGTAGACTTCTGGTCATTAAAACTCAAAATATGTTTAGTATATCCATTCTGGGCTACTGTAAAAACATGGCAGCCCCCATAGAAAGGACCCACTCTACATGTAAATAAACATTAATGGGCTCATTCGAGGGTCATGGAAAAAAACCAAAAACAAACAATTAAGTGATTATAAATGTCAGTATGTAATTGTTTTTCAATACTTTTTAGAAGTGACAAAATGATCAGTTCTTATCTTGCAATGAGGGGGAAAATTAAATATTTAGGTGATTACAAAGATTCATGAAAATGTCAGAATTCCCTTGTATTGTAATATTTTTAGAAGTGACAAAAATGAGCGAATTCTTAGACGCCAATTTTAAAGCAATGGTACAATAATTTTGCAGTGCTGGACATTTTCTTGTTATTTTGTCTCTTGTTTTTATTTGTGATACTGATCAACATGTTGGATTGAAGGTACTATGAGTAAGAGTTGCGTGCTGTATCCATCACCTCACCCTCACTCTTCGAGCATGCAGGATAATCTATGGCAGACTTCAGTTGTCATTAAAACAAAACAAAAAAATGTTTACTACGTCCACTTTTACTACTGTAAGAACATGGTGGCTTCCATAAAGAGGACCCCCCCCCTCGTGTAAATATACATTCATGCGCTTATTTAAGGGTCATGGGTGAGAACAAAAATAATTATGTGATTATAAATGTCAGTATGTAATTTTGAAATATTGTTTAGAAGTGACAAAATGACCAAAACCTTACACAGGGCACCCTTAAGAGCAGTTCTTATCTTACACTGTTGTTCATTTACCAAATGGCAGTAACCTATTCCTGTTGCTTCACCTTTTACTTAGATCCAAGCCCCCACTTAGATC
The DNA here is from genome assembly GCA_016785325.1 of Chascanopsetta lugubris. Taxonomy (NCBI): domain Eukaryota; kingdom Metazoa; phylum Chordata; class Actinopteri; order Pleuronectiformes; family Bothidae; genus Chascanopsetta; species Chascanopsetta lugubris. The sequence continues at coordinate 6,525 of JAFBJT010106668.1, forward strand.
CAGCAATGGGGAGAGAATATAAATTGAGTTGGAGCTGAAAAATACAAAAAACAGTTACTTTTGCTATGTTAATCCTACTCAAAAGAGTAGGGGGCCTAATTTATGTAGAGGGAAATATAAAATCTGCAAAACAGATCTGTCACAGTTGTTGTGGTGTGCAGCACAGCAATGGAAGAGCATGTCCCCTACACAGAGACATGCAAGCATTAATTAAGCTTCACATATGAGAAGCTGGGGGTATTACAAATCATTTAGAATTGAGTATTCATAGTCTTATTTTATGCAATTCATCCTCAATATCAGAATCACAACTGAAATGCATTTCAAATCTACAAACTATCGACCTTTTGATATTGATGGCATGTCATATTTACTCTATCGTAATGTATTTTGATGTCGATTGTTTGTATTGATCCCGTTTGTTTGTAATTGTGTCATTTTTTTGTATCGTTATGTTTGTTGAAAACAGGTCTCTCTTGAGAATGAGACCTGATTACCTATAAAAAAAAGAAAATCCATTTGAAAGGATATCAACATCTAGTCCTACACAACACACACATATATACATACATATTGGCAAACACAGTATAGTTGTGTCATGAAAATTATATTTTCATAACACACTCAAATTGTAGTGATTAATGCAGCATCATTTTCAGTGGGGCTGGATATGCGATTATTGGTTCAATACTGCACACAGGCTCAGAAGTAATGAAGTAATTTAAGGTTTTATTTGTAACATACCATTTTCTTTACAAACCATTCAACTGTGAATGTTTTTGCAGTGAGAGTCACCACAATAAATACTGGGAGTACAAAGGGTAAAATATGAAAATATAGCTAACATGATGGCACATAGAGGTCTAGCATTACAATAGTTCAGCTTCAGATCTGCTCTATTACACAGCCATTGTTGTACTCACCGCTCAAAAGAAAAACTATCTAGTGATTACATGTGGTAACAAAAAAAAAACATCAAAAGTGTCACAACTTGGAGCTGAGAGTGTGAATGCAGACAGAACACAGAGGGAGTAGAGGGCACATGAATCCAGCCTTAGTGGATAAAACCAATGGAATGGATCTGCAGATTCCCAGTTCAGGAATGAAAACATTGGAATACAGCTAATGCTACTACATCTGTCAACAAAGTCATCATTACTTCAGTGTTCCATCTTTTAAAAAGAAGGGATTAAAAAGGGAGATCTTCAACTTTAAAAACATGTTTGCCATCATTAGTCTAGGATACTACAACTTCTTCCGACCTCTGCAGTTCAGATGAAAGATCTGAGGTGAAAGGGACAACGATTAAATCTTGTGCTTCAAGAGAAATGACTAGTAATGATATCAAAACACTTGCTCTGTTGTGTCGATAAAATAAAACTTCTTAATACTGCTCTCAACGTGGAGGTCACAACTAATAGTCAATGCCCTGGTCATTGTAATGGGAGCTGTAGTTGTCATGGTAACCGCCATGGTACTCCTCCTCCTGGAACTCTACCTGATAGTCACTGTCACTGATCTCAGAGCCGTTGGTACCGGTGCCCTGGCTGCCGTTGGTGTGGATGACCGGCTCCGTCGGGGGGGCGCAGTACTTGGGGTCGTAGACTTGGCGACCGAGACCATACACGCTCATGCCCCTCTGGGATGCCACCTTGTTGGTGCCCATCTGAAGGGAGATGGTGGAGTTGTCCAGTGGTTGTTGCACCACCTTCTGGTCATAGATGTCTCTTCTGGTGCCAGGGGCTGACATGCCCGCCTAGAGAATCAAGAGAACACTACACTGAAATGTTCTGTACTATTTCCTCTTATACTGTTTATTCATGCCAATGAAAGTTAATGATGAAAAATTGTTTTGCCAAATTAATGTGACATCATTTCACATTTACAAGAGAAACACATCGTCAAACTCATTTTCACCAAGGGCCAAAGCAGCATTATGCTTCCTCTCAAGTAGCCGGTTTTAATTGTGGGACTAAATATGATTACTAATTAACATATTGTAAAATAATTGTTCTTATATTTGATTATTATCTAGTAATCTATTATTTATTTAAGTTACAAACATTGTATATACATCCATACATGTTACAACTGTACACACTGAATATATTGCTACACATAAAAAGTGGCATGTGTAATTCACCACAGTCCATGGACATTGTATGCTTTAGACCAGTCGCCCTCAATAGGGGGCCTACGGGCTGCCTATTTGTGGCCCCCGAACTGTTATTCCTTCACTTTGTGCAGTGTTATAGCTTTGGGGGGGGGGGGGGCACGAGCACAAAGGGGGCACACACAGAGGGGGTGGAGGAGGCAGACGGACACCGACACAAACACTAAGACTCATGATAGCCATGTGTTTCTTTCAATGACAACACTCATCATCATAACTGAACTATTTTCCGATGCGCGGGGGAGTAGTCACGTGAACAAGCATGCTTGTGTGTGTGTGTGTATGCGTGTCGGGTCAATGCGCTGACAGTGAGACAGGCAGGGGAGGAGGAAATGACATGCTGATGTGTAAACAAGATAAATAAGATTGGTTTTATAGTTGATTTAATAAACAAACAAGTTAGAGACCTGCTCTATGGGAAAGGTAACCTACAATGATATCTGTTGCAATCTTGTGCGATATTGAAAATTAAATTAATTCAATCCCGCGGGTGGTGCCGTGGGGGGGAGGGGCAGCGTGAACCAGTGCCGCAGTGGACTCACAAATGAACACTCGCATCAATGTGTCCGCCTGGCCATCACACCATCTGATCCAAAGTTCAGAACATTGGCAACAGACACAAGATGTCATTTCTCCCATTAAACAGTGCTTGACACTGACGCACTTTGAATGTAAAATAGTTTTTAATTACATTTTGAGATCTTGATGTATTTGTTTACCAAACGAATCTATGGAGGTGTTGATTTTTTGTTAAACTGAAAGGGACATTTGGTTTAATTTGAGTATATATGTTGGTTTTGGAATTCCTGGGATACTTGATTCACCTTAGGACAGAGATATATTTTCCTTCTTTCTTGTGGTTCTTTTACTATATTATAACTATTTATTCTAATTTATGTCAAAATGCAAATGACATTTTATTTTAATTTGTAATTTTGCTGTCGTTTTGAATGAAAAGGACATTTTGTTTTGAAAATTACACTATTATCGCATGTGGCCTGACCGACCTCAATAAATGGACCTTTGACCCACTGAAGAAAATCTTTGTAGCCCTTTAATATTTATATTTGAGTATCCCTGTTTTAGGCAATCATATGCCTAGGGTGGCAGTGGCTCAGTGGAGCAGTCGCCTTTGGAAGCAGAGGTAACTGGTTCAAATCTGACTTGGACCCTGTTGCAGGGTCACTGGCCCTGACAGATACCCCCAGTAGCCCTATGTGTACTGGTAGAAATACCCCGCAACCCAGAATACTGGATAAGCGGAAGAAGAAAACATGACATGACATATACCTTTGAGCTCTCGTGGGCCACATAAAATGATCCTGAAGGCCACATTTTGCCCGCAGGTCACAATTTGACACATGTAATTTAGAGGGTGCCTTTAAAATTGTGCATAAATCATTGTGATTTTTTAATATATTTTTCAAAATAAAATATATTCTAACATTATTCAGTCAAAAAGTCTGGAAAAAGCAGTTGTGGGCAACCTTTGCATCTAAAACCTTGGACAAGCAATTATCACTAATTCACCATTGTTTGCTTGCAAATTTGTTATTCATATAAAATCTTTGACTGGATATCCCCCCTCCCCCCACACACATACACACACACACACACATATATATATGTACATACATACACACACATAAACATATATACGTATGTAGAGATATGTGTGTATATATATATAGACATATATTCGTATATACATATATACATATATGTATACATATAGATATATACATATATACATATACATACAGACATGTATATATATACACACACAAATAAATACGTACATATATACATATATATACACAGATATACATACATACACATACATATATGTATATAACACATACCCACATATATCTATATATACACACATATATACACACACACATACATATATATACACCAACATATATACACACACACATTATGTAAATACTTATATATGCACATATACATACATACAATACATATATACACACACACACACACACACACACACACACACACACATATATATATATATATATATATATATCCACACACACACACACACACACAGAACTACATGAGGGAGGTGTGGAGTGGGTTGAGAATCATTACTGGTCATGGAAGGAAAACAGACCAGAAGATGGAGGGAGACCTACCAGCTGAACCTGTTTTTGAAAAGTTTTGATGACAGGGTCTCAACCGCAACCCCCTCCCCTTCCCCCTCGTCGTACCAAGTCTCATCGGCACCTCAGCCCTCATGCCCCCCACCATTATTGGGGCTCTCTCCACCCTCTCATGTCACCTCCACGTGACAGTTCAGTCACCTTTGTCCTGGAAAGGCTGCAGGCCCGGAGGCCTCAGCCCCCGAGTGCTGAAAAGATGTGCTTCTCAGCTGTGTGGGATCTTCCAGCACATCTTCAACTTGGGCAAGACCGAGATGGTTGTCCCTGACAAGTGGAAGACCTCATGCCTGGTTCCTGCGCCGAAGAAGAAGTATCCTGACACATGCAGCGACTACAGACCAGTGGCCCTGACATCACATGTAATGAAGTCGCGTACCAGCCCCAGATTGGAGTGGAAGATGCCATCAATTTCCTACACCCACCTTGACGAAGCAGGCAGCACTGTGAGAGTCTTGTTCTTTGACTTCTACAGTGCGTTCAACACCATTCAACCTGCCTTGCTCAACAGGAAGCTACTGGACATGCAGGTGGATGCTCCACTCGCAGCCTGGATCAACAACTACCTCACAGGCCAGCAACAATATGTGAGGCTGGGGAACATCACACCAGACATCATTGTGAGCAGCACGAGGGCTCCACGGGGGACGGTCCTTTCTCCCTTTCCTTTCACCCTCTACACCTCAGACTTCAAGTTCTGGTCGCAAGTTTTTGGACGACTTTGCCATCGTAGGCCTGTATCAACAGAGGCCAGAGGGATGAGTTCAGGAGGGTGATGGACAGATTTGCGGAGTGTTGTGGACTGAACCACCTGCAACTCAACATCACAAAGACAAAGGATTTGGTTGTGGACCTCTGGAAACAGAGGAGGTGTCTGAGAGAAGGATACTGAGCAAGCTCCTTAGCATCTTAGACAATGCACGCCCCTGCACGCCACATCCTACAAGAGCTCCTTCAGCCGTAGACTGAGACCACGGAGGAGTTCCACAGAACGCCACAAGAGGTTGAACCTACCTGTGGCAATCAGACTTTACAACTCCTCCCCCTTCTGCCGCAGGGAAACATAACACTTTCCAAACATCAATAACGTGCTATGTTTTTTGGTAAATCATCCACCGCGCTCATGCCCCCTTCCCCTCCACACAAAACACACTCCCGTGGGTTGGCTCCACACGTCCCGTAATATTTACTTTGATTCATATCAGCTGAGTGTTGGGATTTCATGCCATGTGCTCTACAAGAACAAAAGAGAGGCCTGAGTTGAAGTTTATGGCCCTCAACAAATGGCTCTCCCCCCAAAACCCTAACAAAAAGGGGCTAACAAATAGCAACCGGGTTGATCAAATTAACATGATCAGAACAGTGGGTCTGAGTAAAGCAGACCCTTTCATCTCCACACTAACCCAGACTCATCAGCGCCATTCACAATCCACATCCTTTGTATGCAAAGTGCTGTGTTCACTAGCACTTTGGTTGCACACAACCCTTCACTAACACCTAAGAGTGACGCAAAACGAGAACTCTGTGCCTGCATTGGTTGAAGCCGATGGCGTCACTCAAAGTTATAAAAGACAGCTGTGCCGACATACCATTGCTTATTCCCCGGTTATTTCCAAAAGGGAGCAACTTCCATTCCTTTAGCTCTTTACTTTTAAAGCGTTTAACTACTTTTCAAACTAGTTACCCATGTCATTGCCTTAAGGGAACAGACCCGAGGACTCAATTTTTCTACCATCCGAAAGCTTTTTCCACCACCTTCCAACTCGCAGACCGAACCCACCATAGACTACACTGTTCTTGTTTCCCTCCATTGTGTTTTCCTCCAATTTTGGATCTACTGAAAAACGCTGCGCTAATCCTCTGTGAGCACCCGTGAGTACGTACTCATCGATGCACCCTTTTGAACCTGTCCGCCGTCGCTGAGAGATGAATTACGTCAAAGTCGCCTGAGTCGCCTGACGAGAGCCCGTCATCCAGCCACAGACGGTGCTGAACGGACTCCAATATCCAGCTCCCAAGGATTGGAGTACCTGGATTCCTGGTGCATTCCGTCATAGTCGCCTGAAGTGCACGAAGACGAACTGCCGAGCCCAGTCACGGACTGTGCTGCGGACCACTCGAGCGGACTTTGCTGTACAACTCCAAACGGGGCAACTCACAGTAAGAGGCGTTTATGTCTGGGCAGAGATTCAGTTAGTGTAGGATACACTGTGTTTGTGAAACTTGTAAGAGCTCTATGTTTTGTTCTTTGGTCTTATCATCCATGATGCAATCAACCTGATAAACTTACATATCACCAGTTAACGGATCAGTACCTGACCAGATGAACTGAGGTTCACTGGCTCTGATACTATGGTGATATGTGTTGATTATTAGTCAGTGAAGATCCAGTGTAGACCTTTTGTCCTTTTACTTCTGTCCCTTCCTTCTCTTCTACTAACCTCAGTTAATGTACTGCCATCTTGGTTCTGGTGAGGGAGGGGCGTTGTCTTCACCACCATTTTGGTTTCTGTGGTTACATCATTCACGTGACTCCATCCCAATCTCTCCCTCTCTCTCTCTCTACTCTCCCCCTTTCACACACACACACACACACACTCCATGCTTTATGTTTACTTGTGTTGTTTTGTGATGTATTAGGTTATTGTCTGTTAGTATATTTGGATTATGATAGTGTTGATAATTAAGTGATTTTGTTGTAAGATAACTATTGCTTGGTTAATAAACCCTGTTATAATTTATCACGTCGTTTGTACTCATGGTGATTATATTTAGAACAACAGCTGGAACTCCCACAGTCAGTGCTCAAATTTCACCCTTCTATCTATTTTTTGAGACTGTAGTTTTAACTATCAATTTAGTTATTGGTCCCTAATAACAGGGTGGTGCCCTGAGGCAACTCTTTGTAGTAAACATTTGTCCATATCGTTACTGATTCCCAAAGGTAATTGATATATTTTAAGCCAACAACCAAATTGTCCCTATTCATGCACAACAAGTGCGAGGCAGATAAAAGTTGATTCACAACATGATTCATGGTGTGCTCCTGTGATCTGTGTGTAGGACAGATCTCAATTTCTATATTCTATCATTTCTCACGGAGGTCTGATGAGCGGAGCGGACACAACTGTTGAGGTTTAAAGACCTTTACATCCATTTTTGGCTCACTGCGTGACCGCAAATAAGGCTCGTGCATGTGATTCCACAGTGTGTGACATTAATAAAATAAAACCAGGTGTTCCTGCTTCTTTATAAGTCTGGCAGATAATAATGTATATGCATATTTCTGTCACATAATGCCATGTTGAGAAGTGAATTAAAAGCTCATTTATATGTTTTCAGTAACACCCTTATGTTTATCTGACAGAGATCATAAATACAGACTGTAACAAAATACTGGACAGCTGATGCTGCTGTGCCACTCGTCATATTTGATTTGACAATGCAGCGAGCTTCAAAGCGTCCCCTGCATCCATGGAGTTATTATAGAAAATAAAAGCCAATAAATAACGCCTCCATGGCTGCATCCCATTGTTTGCAGCCATGGAGGTGCAAACCATGGGATAATGGTGTCCGACTGTCCTGGCTTCATGCTCTCCACATTTGCTCTGCAATGATGTGACATTCACGGAGAAAATATTCCAAAAAATCTTTTGGGTGAATGGAATGTACCGAATCATCTGCGGAAAAAGATTTATTCATCAAAACATTTTACTCACACCATAAATGCCTCACACAAGAAACATTCTAAATATTTCTTGATGATGCCATTTGTTTCACTTGTTTCTATGACGACGTTTACAAAAATAACAGCACAGCGGGTAATTAACAGCCCGGTAGGAGTCGCCTTTTTTTGCGCTCACTATCCCGGTACTTTCTACCATCTACATATGTCATGATGTTCATATCATCGCGAAAGACATGGATATTGAGCGCAAAAAGAAAGGCAACTCTTACCGGGCCGTTCAGTATCCGCTGTGTTGTTGCTGAAAGAAGCGGGAATGACGCGTATTGCGGAAATGACGTTCTCCATGCGCCGCTTGTTGGCTAAACACCTGACAGAAACTTTGTTAATAAAGTTTGAAAATTAAAAAACAAACAAAAAACACTTGCAATATTTCTTTGTTGACCCCGACGTGTCTTATTTGCACAGAAAAAGTTGCGGTGCACAAGGAATACAACCTCAGACGTCATTACTCAACTAGACATGCTGAGGAGTATGCAAAATACCAGGGAGATGAGAGAGCCAACGAGGTTGCCAATCTTAAAACAGGTCTACTGAGGCAACACAATTTCTTCAAGAAAGCAACCAAAGAGAATAATGCAGCAGTTGAAGCTAGCTACTATACTTACGGGCAGCAAGTATAGTCTGTCCGGAAAAGAAAGGTCAGTTTAGCAACATCTGCCTTTCTGCCAACACTGTTGGGAGTTCTTGCCATATACTCTACCAAGACAAAGGGCTCTCCCTCCAAAACCCCCATCCTTTTGATGAGGACAGGGGCCAACAAATCGCACCCTAGTTGAACGAATCAGCAGGATCAAAGCGATAGGTCTGACCAAAGCAGACCCTTTCATCTCCGGAAGAACCCTGACTCATTCACTGCAACACACTTCCTTTGTATGCAAAGTGACCCGCCCAAACGCGGGGAGAAGATCCCTCGCTTCCTCTCACTCACACCTAAGAATGACGTAAGACGTAAACTCTGCGCCGGAATTGGCTGAGACCGGACACACCCAGCAAGGAACCCCGGTGACGTCACTCAAGTTATATAGCATAGCCGTGCATGTCCACCATTGCTTTTTTCCCCTGGACCATCCAAGTGAAGAGCAACTCCAAGTCCCTTCATTGATCCGGTTGCAAAAGGGAGTAACATCGCGAGATCAACTACACCCATTTCCACGTCCAGGACGAAAGCTGATAACCCCAAGTCACGAGCTGAACGCCATCAGCCGCGAGGACGCGCACACCTACGTGAGTAAACGGACCCCCATACCTTTCCGTGCAGTGAGCTTCCCTTCCCTTGTCAAGAGACGCCCCGCCTCAGAAGACAGACTGCCGCAAGGACGTCTATTCCTCGGCTAAAGGCCAGGAGTTACGTGAGCCGCACACCGAATCCGCCCCCCCGCCGCGGTAGGGCCGTGATCGCCGAAGAGCCAGAAGAGAATCAGCCATCCAGCCGCGTTAAGAGCGAAGTGGATCGACATTCTCAACCCTGAGGGATCGAAATACGTCCCACACATCAAAACCCCGCCATCGCCGAGGAACGAACACCGTCAAAGGCACCAACCGCTCGAGACGGGAGCTCGGATCTCTAACACAGACAGGCTCAAGACACAGAATACTTCATCCCCATCTCCTAAGGATAGGAACAACTCACAGTAAGGGGCACATCTCTGGGTAGAGGCATAGTATACCTGTCAGAACGTGTGTATTTTGGCCGCTTACGAGCACCCGTGTTAATGTGTACTTAGTGTTTACTGAGGGATCCGACGATCCCAAGTCCACCAGTCTCCAGGTTGTAGGGGGATAAGATAAGATTTTAGGATAGAAGCTATTTTTCTTATCCTCCATCCACTCTCTATCTCTCCTTCAACGCCTACAAGGAAGTTTACCCCCCCCCCCCTTGTGTCAATCCTCTGCTTTGTCCCATTGTCCACAAATAGTGGTCAACCGCCATTTTGGCTCCGGTGAGGGAGGGGTGTCATATAGGAGCTGTCTTGCTGCCATCTTACCTCTCATTGACACATCATTACCTTGATTAGATCTTTAACTCTTCCCCTCTTTCTCCTCTGCGCCACTCCGCCCCTTTTCCTTTATCCACATACATACACGCACATATACCTACACACACACGCACACACACCTACACTTATATGTATAGGCACACACATATATACACCCATATATCCACTTCATGATTTGTGTACATTATTAATGTTTGTTATAAGTGCATGCTTGTTAGTATAGTTGGGTTATGATGGTGTTAATAATTAAGTGATGTTGTAGTAAGACAACTATTGCTTTGTTAATAAACCCTGTTAGAATTTTAACACGTCGAAGTTTGTGCTTATTATGATTATATTTATAACAACAGCTGGAACGCCCACAGTCAGAGCTCGAATTTCACTCTTCGGAACTATTTGAGACTGTAGTTTTAAGTTTAAGTTTAAGTTTAGTTTTTAAGTTTTTTAGTTTTACGGTAAATTTGGTTATTGGTCCCTGGTAACAGGGTGGTGCCCCGAGGTTACTCTTTGTAGTAAACATTTTTACATATCATTACTGATCCTCAAAAGTAATTGACACATTTTAAGCCAACAACCAAATTGTCCCTATTTATGAACAACACATGCGAGCCTGATAAAAGTTGATTCACAACACTGTGGCAGAGCGCATTTCTGACCTGTCACGTAACATTTATGATAAACTGCATGAGAAAACCAAATGTTTCAATGCATACTCAGTCGCTCTTGATGAGAGCACAGACATCACTGACACTGCCCAGCTTGCAATATATGTCCGTGGTGTTGATGACAATTTTTGAAGCAATGGAGGAGTTGCTCACAGTAATTCCAATGCATGCGAGCCCGTCGCTCAGGAGATATTTCGCCATCTGTTTGATGCCATTATGAATGCCGGTTTGCCATGGAAGAGGTTTGTTGGAACAACAACCGACGGAGTGCCATCAATGACGGGGAGGAAAAATGGACTGGTAGCACTTGTTCAAAGAAAACTAGAAGAGGAGGGTGTGGAGGATGCCATTGCTCTGCACTGCATCATCCATCAGCAGGTCCTTTGCACCAAATGCCTGAAGTTTGACAATCTGAGTCAGTGAGTTCAGTCTGTCGTTGTGAAATGCAACAACCAAATCAGATCCAGGGGCTTATAGCACCGGATGTTCTGTGTGGAAATGGAGTCAGGATATAAGGATGTGCTTTACTTCACCGAGGTACGTTGGCTCAGCAGGGGAAACGTCTTGAAGAGATTTTCTGAGTTGAGAGCAGAAGTGAAAGCCTTCATGGAGAAGGATGGGGTGGCTGTTCCTGTGCCAAATAGTCCCAAATTTTTGACATCACGCATGAGCTGAATGTAATGCTCACTCCGCTTGCTCTTTCTGCTTGCTTACTCTGCTTTTAGTTTCAGGGTTTCCGTTTCCTACTCTAGGTCCCTCCTTCCCGCTCCAGGCTCCCGGTCCCCTTCCTGTTCATACCTCATCCACTGTCCGAAGCTAAGTGTTTTGCTCCCTCGCATTCATTCTGCCTTAGGTGCTAACTAGTCTAGCCTAGCCTTAACCACAAGCTATGGCTTCTCACTCCACTGCTCTCTCATGTGTTCTGTGCTTGATGTTTAGCTTTTCCTCAGCCTCATTTAGCGTTAATGGTATGTGTATCAAATGTAGAGTGTTCTCTGACATGGAGGTGAGGATTAGTCAGCTAGAAGCGCGGCTCTGCACTGCTGAAGCTAGGCCCGTAGCAACTAATGTTAGCGTTTCCCCTCTAGCAGATGCGAGCCCAATAGCAACAGCAGCAGCAATGGCAGCAACCACCGCTACAGTACAGATAGTTTCAGCTTCCCCAGCAGTTCCTGAGCAGCCAGGAAACCAGGGTGACTGGGTAACTGTCCATGGCAGGAAGCGTAGTTCTATCCCGAAGCCCCCAGTTATACACTGGCCAGTTCACATTTCCAATTCATTTTCCCCACTCAGCGACACACCGGTTGAGGAGACAACTCTAGTCATTGGTGACTATTTTGAGAAACGTGAACTTTGCGACACCAGCGACCACAGTCAGATGCATCCCTGGGGCCAGAGCGGGCGACATAGAGCCTTATCCCTTATGCTGGCTAAGGATAATGGTAAATTTGGTAAGATTGTAATTCACGTCGGCAGAACGACACCCGACTACATCAGTCGGAGGTCACCAAAATTAATGTTGAGCCGGTGTGTACATAGCTAAAACAATGTCAGACACCGCATGTTTCTCTGGACCCTTACCTAGTATGAACTGTGATGATGTTTGATCACACATTGTCATTTAACCGCTGGCTGTCAAGGTGGTGCCCTAACAATAATGTGGGCTTCATTTCTAAATGGCAGTTTCTGGGGAAAATCTGGTCTGATTACAAGGGATAACATTCATCCCACCCTGGATGGAGCTTCTCTCATTTCCAAGAACATGACAAAGGTTATAGTTTAGAGACAAAACCTGACAACAAAGAGTCCAGACCAGGATACAGAGTAGCAGTCTTGCATACGTCTCTGTCCTTCCTTTAGATAAATATGAATACACATTTAAGATAAACACTGTGCCTGCTTTTAGGGCTCTTTACCTAAATAAATCACAGAAAAAAAGGGGAGTAGTTAAAAAAAAAAACTCATAAAAATCAACACAAGGACAGTTCCAGAGCCAAAAACAATACAAAAAAATATTAAATGTGGCCAATTAAATATTACTCAGTAATGATTTAATAAATGAGCACTATTTTGATTTGCTCTGTTTAACTGAAACATGGCTTCAAGTAGATGATTATGTATATGTAAATGAAGCAGTGCCACCCACCCACATTAATGCCCATATCCCTAGATGTAATGGCAGAGGTGGAGGGGTTGCAGCAATATGTAACCATGACCTTTTATTTACCCCTTGACCTACAGGAAATCATAAATCATTTGAGTATCTTACTCTTAGTCTGTCATACCCAACCATTAAACAAAATAACAGACTCATCTTCACTATCCTATATCGCCCACCTGCCCCCTATTCTGAATTCTTAAGTGAATTTCCAGAATTTCTTTCAAAATTAGTTCTCTGTTCTGATAAAATCATCATAGCGGGTGACTTTAATATTCATGTAGATGTAGCAAATGACAGCCTCAGCTTATCTTTCAATGCACTGCTTGACTCATTTGGCTTCAAACAGCAGTTTAACAAACCAACCCACTGTTTTAACCACACACTGGATCTTATTCCGATATATGGCACTGAAGTCCATAACTTATTAGTGTCTGACTATAACCCTCTGCTCTCTGACCACTGTCTGCTCTCATTTCAATCTCAAATTTTACTGAATTAAAACAGCAATGTTATTACAGTCGCTGCTTATCAGACAGCTCAGTTCAAGAATGTAAAGAACGGCTCTCATCCGCCCTCCAGCCATGTGTCAGTTCAGCAGATGAGAACTATAAAAACGTCACTCCCACACAGCTCAATAACCTAGTTGACAGCACAAGCTTAATATTACAAATGGCCATACATGCCGTTGCACCTCTGAAAAAAGGGCTGTCACTAAAAAGAAGTTAGCTCCATGGTACAATGCTCAAAATCGAGCCTTAAAAACTAAAAACATGGAGGTTAGAAAGAGCATGGCATTCCACATGAAACGACAGTCACTATGTCTTGTGGAGGAACAGCTTTGAAACATACAGAAAAGCTGTGACAAGCTAGAACCATCTACTACTTAGAACTAATAGAGGAGAACAAGAACAACCCCAGGTTCCTCTTCAGCACAGTAGCCAGGCTGACAGAGAGCCATAGAGCAACAAATCTATCCATCCCGCTATCTCTGAACAGTAATGATTTTATTCACTTTTTAATGATAAAATAGAAAAGAAAATCAGCAATAGAATTAACCAACTCCTCCTCCCTCATATCAGCAAAACACAGTCCAATATTGCTCCAGTGGTGGCTCCAGATGTACATTTAGACACATTTCCTTACATATACCTTTCTGAGCTGACCTTACTGGTCTCCTCCTCCAAATCAGCAACACGTCGGTTGGACCCTATACCAACTTGACTCCTTAAAGAGGCCCTCCCACAAATTAGCAGTACTATATTAGACCAAATTAATATTTCGTTACTGAGAGGCTATTAAACTGGCGGAAGATTTATTTTGGCAGAAGAGGTCGCAAAATCAGCCCGGCCATTTACAGAGGGAGAGTTTATCAAAAACTGTATGCTTAAAGTTTGTGACGCAGTGTGCCCAGACGAAAGGCAACTATTTCCAAACGTGAGCCTGAGCAGAAACACCGTTGCTAAACGTGTAGACCAGCTTTCCACCAATCTAAAAGAACAGCTTGTGAGAAAGGGAAAAGATCTCAACGCATATTCCCTTGCTGTGGATGAGAGCACCGACACTTCTGACATTGGCCAGCTGTCAATTTTCATCCGTGGAGTGGACTCCAGCCTGAGCATAACAGAAGAGTTTTTGGCATTACGTCCTATGCATGGCAAAACTACAGGACAAGATCTGTATGAAGAGGTATCCAGATGTGTAAAGGAGACGGGGCTGCCTTGGGAAAAACTTGTGGGATTGACAACAGACGGAGCACCCGCTATGTGCGGGCACAGGAGTGGATTGGTGGGAAGGATGCGGGAGAGGATGCGGGAGGAAAACGTCACAGATGAGCTGACAGTTTACCACTGCATCATACACCAGGAGTCGTTGTGTGGCAAAGCCTTAAAAATGGAACATGTAATGAGCACCATAAAGTTAACTTCATCAGAGCCAAAGGTTTAAATCACCGCCAGTTCAAGGCATTTCTGGGCGAGTTAGATACAGAGTATGGTGACTTGCCCTATCACACAGAGGTGCGATGGCTGAGCCAGGTAAAGGCGCTGCAAAGATGTTTCGAGCTGCGTGAGGAGATCAGTCTGTTCATGGAAAACAAAGGGAAAGACACAACAGAGCTCCGAGATGAAACGTTGCTGTGTGCAATGACGTTCCTGTGTGACATCACGAGCCATCTGAATGTGATGAACCTGCAGCTGCAGGGACGGGGGCGTGTCATCTCTGATATGTACAGTACGGTGAAGGCGTTTAAAACCAAGCTGAGTCTGTGGGAGACGCAGATGTGGAAAGAAAAGTTGAGCCACTTTCCTCGCTGCCAGACCATGAAAGAGAAGCTCTCTACCGCTGTGTTCCCGAGTGCACAG
>JAFBJT010106671.1:32948-47979 GCA_016785325.1 Chascanopsetta lugubris
AGAGGGGGGTGAGGGGGGACGGGGGACGGGGGACGGGGTCCACTAACACTTGTCATGTCCCTGTCACTCAGACTGTCAGTCGACTAAAGCGGAGGCCTCGGCCCGAGGGCTGCGTCAGCGCATTTGGTGGAGGTTGTTGTGGCCTCGGGCTCGGCGGCGCTCCGACTGCCTGGCGCTAATGGAAATGAAGGAGCAGCCTCCCGGCGCATTAGACTTTTAACCCAATTGGAGCGTTGGGATCGGAGACCAGAGGGGGCCTCTGGTGCCGCTCCATTAGCGAGAGCTTCGAAATAGGATCTACTAGCGTGATGGTCGAGTCGCCGTAGAACGGACTCGGACCCCCATTTTGTGGATTCGATTTTGTTATCGGTGGATTAAAATGGGCTCTTCTGCCCATCAGTCTCTCTCTAAGTGATACGGTTTTCTGTAGCGCTCCAAACTGTGCTCAGATGTGTCGGACTCGATTACGTCAATTAGAAAATAGTGGATATAGTTCAATGGCGTGATGCGGGAATTGTCAATATATATATATATATATATATATATATATATATATATATTGATGTGTGTAAACACATCAGCTCAAGTTGGCCCCTCCTCCTCTGCCCAGCAACGCCAGCACAGCGTAATGTGTGCACATAACACACCGCGAGCTACCAGCTGATTCGCCGAACCACCAGCACGCACCTGTCAAAGTGTTGTCGTCTGGAAACAGCACAGTAAAACGGTGTTTGACAGTCGCCGCGACATTTCATAAAACACATAAAAACATTTCGCATTTCGTAGAAAATCTTTGGCAGTACAACAGAAGACAGAGTCGTTTTAAACGACACAGCTTTTGACAAAATACAACGAAGAACACAAAACACGACATTCCAGAGGAGACACGCCCACATTTCACAAAACACGACCCCATCTCAGGTGATTCGCCGGCAGTTCAGAAATCATTCCCAACATTTTACAAAACACCACCTCACAACACCACAACTTTTACAAAACAGTTGTGTCTTGTGAATTGTCAAAGTGTTTTCTGACGTGTTGAGTATTGAGCGTCGTTGAAAAAAACAATTGGAAGCCATTTGTAGAAAGCACAAAGACACCAAAACTACAGGCTTCGCTTAAAGCCACCATGTTGAAAACTCACCTCGAAGAATGTAAAGCCTCCTGTAGGTGACCTCAGAAGTGCACTACAGTCGGATGATAGATTTGGTCCGTGCACCTTTAATAAGTTCAGCTGTGTCAAGGCTCGGTTACTTTATATGAGACAGACTGTTCTGGATGCAGACGTCTAATGTTTCCGCACACCAGTTTATTGTTTGTGCAACGATGAATCATCATTTTAGTCTTTTCTCTATATAACAAAAAACAAATATAACCTCCCATCTGTCTGTGCTGGATTAGAGTGTTTCCGTGACCTTTCACCTCTGACCTTCCTGCAATCGACGACCCCCAGAGTTCATCCTCCAGATGAAGCGTCCGGCGCAGATCAATGACCCCTGATCTCTAATCAATGCCGCACTTTGGCCGCCGAGCGCCAGGCCGCCGGCGCTCCGCCTCACACCTCGGTCTTCGCGCCCTAATCCATGTTCTGACCTTGATGTCCGTCACTCAATCCATCCTATGGATTAATGGAGGGATTGCCGGTGTAATCTAACCCCCGGGATGTATGATGAAGCGCACACGCGTGTCGGCCCTGTGCACGTGTGACACGGCGCCGCGCTCATGCCCGTCTCCTCTTGTCTCCCGCTGCAGCTGGTGGCCAACGCCGTGCTCTTCACCAGCGTCAACCTGTCGGGGGTGTTTGTGCGCGTGCTGACCGAGCGCGCGCAGCGCAAAGTCTTCCTGCAGGCGCGCGGCTGCATCCAGGAGCGGCTGAGGCTGGAGGACGAGAACGAGAAGCAGGTGAGGCGGTGAGGCCGAGGGAAAAACAACAACAACAACAACAACAACGTCTCATAAGACGCGTTCTCCTGGAATCTTCTCGTCTCCGGAGAAGTTTCTTTTTTCTTTTTTTCAAGCGCTCAGGTGCCAATGCATTCTAACAACCTGCCCACAGGCAGCCAGTAACTATGACAGCAGCTATTTAAGGAAAGAACAATTACTGTGGTACCAGCACCACACGTACCCGCCCCCTCCACACACACACACACACACACACACACACACACACACACCGAGCCATTTAACCCAGCCACCATCAGACACAACTTTAACACACAGAAACACTCGGTAATGCGCCGCGCCCTCTTCGCGGGCGCCGCCCCCTCTTCGCGGGCGCCGCCCGCAGCCGGACGGGGGCTGAATGATCCCGTGTACATGACGCGCGCGTCTCACCTTCACCACACGGCGCCGCACACGCACACTTAGCACCTGCGCTTTGTAGATTAGATGGTAATGTGCTGTGTTTTCCTGGGCAGTAACACGCTCCCTTCTGACAGGTAATTACACAAGCAGATTGCTTTCATGGCCTCCCTACTCCAGTAAAGGTCACAGTTTATCTGGGTGAGGGAAACACACACACACACACACACACACACACACACACACACACACACACATCAGATTCGGATCTGTCGTCAGTCTGAGGTGGCGAGGCGACCACCAACAAAAGTCTGACCCGCTCGGTGGCTGGTTATCGGCCGGGTGTTTTCGGCTCAGCGCCGGATCCATAGGTGCCATCGATTCCCGAACACGCGTAGGATGCGCGCGCGCGTCACGGAGGGAAATTGACTTCTCGGTTCAATAGCAATCTCAGAACCTCCAAGGCAACCAACGAGTGGTTCCCTCTCAAAGCGAGGTGGAGACACAATGGAGGACAGAGGTTGCGCCGTCGCGGTTCGAGGGGCGACTTGTGGTTTGACGCGTGTGGTTTCATAGCGCAACAGATACGTTGCCTCGAAACTGGGTGATCAGTTGATCTCTATACGTCCATGATATAGTCCCCTCCACTTCACTTAAGAGGATAAGTGCTTGATCTAATGGACGAGTGTCGCGCCCGTCATCTCCGGCACAGATGTCATGACATCATCCATAGAAGCTTAATGGACGTCTCATCCATCATGGCTTCCATCAAAACCACAGCTGTATTTAAAATGGACATTTTCACAGTAACTTTAAAAACCATTGAACCAAAGACAGAAAATGTACTTTTCAAATGGAGAAATCAAAGGACTCAGAGCGCAGATGCAGCCTCCCTGTCATACCACTTTTCTGCCACTAGAGCGAGTCATGAGCCAACACAGTTGTTGAGTGTTCTACTTCTCATCCTCATCCCCACTCGCTTCTCAGCTCCATCATTTCCTGTTTCCTTTTCAAAGTAAAAGCCTCCGGTCATGTTTCGTATTGGCTGAATTCAGGCTCTTATTTTGATCACGACAGGAAGTTGTATGATTTCATGTCACAGTGACGTAGAATCAGAGAAGATTATTGATGATTATTGATGATTATTGATTATTGATCCCTGAGGGATCTGAGATTCAGCGAATATAGACACACCGAGGTTACACTAAGAAGTCCACTGCTGCCCCCTGCTGGTGGAGGAACAGTTAGCATGGCCTTTAATTCAGAACTCACAACCTCTGTGCTGTGTTTGGACGTTAACACGTCTCAAACACTTGCGCCACCTTCTGTTGATAAAAGGAACCACGTGAAAATGACGGATTGCCCCTTTAATAAAACACAGAGAGCAGAGACGGTGTCATCACGTCCGAAACCACGTTCACACTGTGGTTATCCTCATTTCCACTCCTGATACCGACACGTGTGAGAAACAAGCACATGTGGGAAACACTCACACTTTGACACACTCACACACACACACACACATCCTCAGTGTGTGTGTGTGTGTGTGTGTGAGGAAGCAGAGGTGTGTGAATGGATGAATGATGTGCAAACAGACACAGGAGTCCCAGCTGCTTTTAGAATCTCTGCCTCTGCCTCCCACTGCTTCTTCAGACGCATGATTCACCCACGATGTTTGTCATCGCGCCGCAGTTTCAGCTTCACTCCTCCAGACTTTACTCATGGAGGGAGGATTCGCCGATTGACCGACTGGAGCATAGAACCCAAGAGAATAGACTCAAACTGCTATTGTCCAGTGGAGGTACAGCTACGCTGCGGGTGCAGCCTTTCCCCATCTCACCTGTAGAGCCCCATGTTGTTTACCTAGAGACTATACCGAAGCTTTTCTGTTTTAGCGCAATGTTCCTTTAATTATTGGGCCACTCTGCGGCAATCAATCTGCTGCCAAACAAAACACCTTCCAGATCAGAAATGAAACGTCATGCTCTGCCCCCTGCTGGTCAGCCAAGGCCCTTACCATCCAACCGCATGTTCTCCAAATGTCGTGGACGACGAAGTTCTAAAAAGACTTTCTTTACCTGCCTGAGTGAAATCCCACTGTATTTAAATGTAAACTCTCCTCTGTATTAACCCCGCCTCTCCTCCTCCTCCTCCTCCTCCTCCTCAGGAGCGTCTACTAATGAGTCTCCTGCCCAGGAATGTTGCCATGGAGATGAAGGAGGACTTCCTGAAGCCGCCTGAGAGGATCTTTCACAAGATCTACATCCAACGTCATGACAATGTCAGGTACGGGGGTGTCATGACAACCCTGCATCACAGGGGCGATGTGGGGTGGGGTGTGTGTGTGTGTGTGTGTGTGTGGGGGGGGGGGGGGGGGTTGTGGGGGGGGGTGGGGGGGGGGGGGGGGTAACCGAGTGTTTTGATCCAGGTGTCAGCTGCGGTGACGTCAAGGTCAAGAATAGAAGGAGAGCAATTAAGATTAGCCATTAACGTGGCCGATACCATCAAACTATGTAAAGGTTAGAGGGAGAAGAAAGACCAAGAAGTGTTGCTACAACCAGCACTTTTTTTTTTCCAAAGGTCAAAGGTCAGATTCAGGTTTTCAGTCGGAAAAGAAAACCGTCTATTTAACTATTTGAAATCCGACTTGTAAGAAAGTGTTTTATTTGACGCTTAACAGCAAAAAAATTCCTAATTGAAAAAAAAGAATGACGTAAGATCTGGTGACCTGAGAAGAAGCAACTCCATCGTTTAAAGGGGCCATGTGTCATTTTCATGTAGTTCCAATCATCAACAGCAGGTGGTGGTATCATGCGAGAATGTGTATCCTCCACACCAAAACTCTGTTGTGGCACATTTTTTAATTAATAGTTACATTAGTTATTATTATTAGATGGCAGCTAATTTGGTCATCTAGGATCTGTTTGAAACAACGTAACGTCTCCAACAGGGGGCAGTAAATGCACCATGCAGTGTATATATAATATATATATATACATATATATATATATATATTTGTATGAAATCAACTTCTTGTTTTAATTAACAAGTATTTTGAAATGCTAATCGTACAGAACATGATTATTATCAACTATGTGAACTGATCATGTGACAAATTCTGAATCTCACTTCAATCAGTTATTGAAAAGAAAATCAAACTCTTCTGCGAATGATTGGTTGGACTTTCCAAACGTATCATTTCCACATTGTTATTCTCCGATCACACTCAGGTTTTTGAAGCTTTAAACGAGGTTTTTCCTCAGAAAGTATTTTACGAAACAAGCGAAGCAGCAGCCAGTGGGTGGAAGCGGGATTTCTCTGCAGCTCATTCAGCCGCCGCCTCTGCTCAGCTCAACTAATGAGGGAAACATTAGAGAGCGTGAGAACCTGGCCTGACTCTGAGCTGATGACGAGGGGAAGCCGGGGGTCCGATGGCTGCGGCTGAGTGAGGGAGTGGAGGACGAGGCAGCATGTCAACAGCTCTCCTGTCAAGAGACGATCCTCTCCACACTCTGTCTGCTCCCACTCCCACTCTCACCCACGGCTCAGGAACATCACCTCCCGTCCCCCAGCCGCTCTGCTGCTGGCGTCCGGCCAAACATCACGCCAGCGCCGCCGCCGCCGCCACCGCTGCTGCTGCTGCTGCTGCTGCTTGAGCACCGCGAGGCAGCGAGGCAGCGAAGGAGCGAGGCAGCGATGCAGCGAGGGAGCGAGGCAGCGAGGGAGCGAGGCAGCGAGGGAGCGAGGCAGCGAGGGAGCGGGGCAGCGAGGCAGCGCTGGTCTCCGGGGAGCAGCTGCTGCTTCACACACGTTACAAACGTCAACACGCACATTTAACCAGGAGGTGGTGACACACCAAAACAGGAGTTTGTTGCCGTGACATCTCCCCGATCCCCCCCCCCTCCTCCTTTGATGTGGCCCCATGAACCTTTGATCCCACTCCCCCCTCTCTCTCTCTCTCTGCCCTCTCCTCCTCACCCACCACAAACCAGCACGACCTGCGGCGCGGCGGCGTTCAAAGACAAATCACACAACACAGCTCTTCTGTGGAAACAGCAGTCGTGATCCCAGCTTTGCATACATCAGGCAACAAGTACGCCGCCGCCGCCGCCGCCGCCACCGCCGCCGCCACCGCCGCCGCCACCGCCGCCGCGCTGCCTAAAAGAAGAACAACAACAGTAACAACGCAGTCACGATGCAGAGGAGGGGCCGTCCTCACGCTACGGCGCTGGAAACCTGAGCGCGCGGATAAAGGACCGGCGGATTCAGGGCTGATCCTGAGGTCGGGCGGTTCAGGAGGACGAACGATGCCTCGGTTGGATAAGTTGGACGTGACCTAAAGGTTTTCATGCAATGAGATTCGACGGTCCAGGTGTCACTCAAGAGGCCACACCCCTTAGTTATACACCGTGTCAAAGCTTTGGGAAAAGGTCCAAAACTAAAAATAAGCCAAACGAGACTGATTGAGACCAAAACCTGAGTTTGAACTGAGTTTCTTTCACCTCTAAAGTTGATCACTTTGACATGGGAGTCTGTGGCCATTGACTCGCTTTTGCCTCAAGTGGCCAACCTGTGAACCTGCAGATTCAGGCGGCTCAGGATGATGAAATATGCCTCATACGACATACAGAGTGAAGACGGTGATGATGGCAGCCAAACGTATTTGAATCTTCATTTGTAAACCAGCCCTGAACCCGAGACCTGGGCGGGTTCCAGACATGACCCAGCTCCTGTTCTCCGCCTCGCGGCTGCCGAGCTCTCGCCTCGCCGACGTGTTTGGAGTCGAGCTGAGAGTCAATAAGATCTATAACACCTTGTTTTGCTGCCATCTGCTCTGCCTCGCAGCGCATGAACGAGGGGCTAAGTAGCTTTCAACGCCTTCCTCAAGCCCACGGCGGCGGCAGCAGCAGCAGCAGCAGCGGCAGCAGCGGCAGCAGCAGCAGGCAATTTAGCAGCGTAATTGATTTAGCGGCGGTCGGAAAAGACGCTGGACCTGATGAAGGATTGGATTGCGGTCGTCCACGCTGGCTTCACCTTTGATCTTCATTAGCAGCTTCCCTTTCCGTGGAAACTGAGAGTCTCAGACTGGTTTTCACTTTGTGCTCGTCTCCCTGCAGCATCCTGTTCGCAGACATCGTGGGCTTCACCAGCCTGGCCTCGCAGTGCACGGCGCAGGAGCTGGTCAAACTGCTCAACGAGCTCTTTGGCAAGTTTGACGAACTGGCGACGGTAAGTGATCGGCCTCCTCCCTCTCTGTTCCTGATCTCTGCCTCTCACGATGAGGGGGAACCAATCAATCACACACTTTGATTCGTGAGTAATCAAGCGGTTCCCGGGCTCTCCACGGTTATCATGTCTGGATTCAACCTCCCGGCACTGAGAGTCCATGATTCCACAGCACATCACACCCATGAACCCATGACCTCATGCATCCATAGCCCCTGCTCCACCACTTCAAACCTCACACCTCAATTCTCCTCCACTGCAGCCCCGTAGGAATGTTGTGGCTCTGCGTGGATGCGACAGGATGTAGTGATGACGTCATCTCTCGCCGCCTCACTCAAAGTTCACATGACTCATTCCCTTGGAAGCGGCTTCAGATACCAAATCTGGAAAAGCTTAGCATGACGGGAATAAGCGCTCACTGGAATCAGATGGTTCCATCACATGTATCCGAGCCTCATTTGGAGTCTTTGCAGAAGCGTGGTGGTGGTGGCGTCATAATATATCATATATATATATATATATATATATATATAATCGAGGTCAAAATACACCACTCTGATATCATCTTTATCTCAGTTATTAATTTGCCGTCCAACATGTCACAAACCTCCCAAACGAGGTGCACTTTGATTTTTTTGGGGCTGATGGCGTCTCGTCTGTTCACATGGAGGAGGCGAGTCAGTGACGGTACAAACCGTCTCCTTGATTTGGACACTGGATGAAGCATACATTTAACATATACTAATACTAATAGGAGTGAGAAGTAAAACCTATTCAAAAAAAAAAGAAAAAAAAAAAATAGAAAAAAAAAAGCTAAAAAAGTAAGGAAAAGTTAAAAGGTGAGTGAATAGTGCAAAAAGTAGCAGCAGCCTTAATATAAATATAAAATATAAAGATAAAGATTTGATTTGATTTGATTGGACAATGAACATGTATCAGTATTTTTTTATTCGTATTACATAGTCCAGGGTTTTATTGTTTTTTTTATAGCAAATTTTTCTAATTCATATTTATTTTTCTTATTTTTCGGGCTCAGTTTGTTTGTGTTGATATTCTGTTGTTTGTGCGAGAGCCCGGCAGTCTGCCTCTACAACCTGCACTTCACCATGTTCACCACCGGGCGGCCACAGTACAAAACATGATCCCTGCCTGGGCCTTGGCCCGACATGTTCCTGTGTTTACGCCTCAAACGAGGCCTTTGTTTTGAAGTGGACCTCCTCCCGCGGCCGCGCGGCTCCGAACCGAAGCAAACTTCAATATCTGATTCTGTTTTCAGCAGAAACTCATTTCTAACGGACGACTGGGTTTTATTCCTCTGCGCTTTGAAGACCCGAGTCTCCGGAGCGTCCACTGAGATCGCCTGATCTGAAGGCGGCAGGGGCGGGACTTACCCCTGGTCCTGGCTGTGTCTGGCCCTGAGGAGCTGCCCCAGAGTGGGCACAGAGTGGAGGTCACAGGGGTCACAGGGGTCACAGGGGTCACAGGGGTCCCAGGGGTCACCTGAGGGCGAGGAGGGGAAGGCCTCAGAGAAGACAGACGACTGAGGGAGAGAGAGAGTGAAACATTACTGCAGTATCTCAGAGTTCACGCTACTGCGATCGAGAAACACTCAAATATCGCGTCTCCATGGTAACGGGTCCATGGCGGCTGCCGGCTCTAAGGTGTAGTGTTGCGCGCCGTACCGGGTTCTGATTGGTGGACAGCCCGTCTCTCCGCCTCTGGTCCGTGGCGCTCCGCGCCCACCACTGCTCCGCCGCGCCGCCGCCTTCATCTGACCAGGCCTGAGGGAAGGCTGCCCAGGTGTCGTCTGATTGGTGGGAGGAGCCATCCGACCACGCCGGCGCCCACTGGGCCGACTCCACTGCTGTTTTCAGACACATGTTTATTATTATTATTATTATTGTCAGGATTATTATAATCATTATAGTGTTGTTGTTGTTGTTGTTGTTGTTGTTGTTCACCATCATAATCATCGTAATAATAATATTTATTATTACTATGTATCATTTATTATGTGACTAGGGATTCAAGGTTATGTGATAAGGAACGACGCCCATCCAACTTTTGTCATTGTTTTGAGTGAGAGCCCCCCAGTGGCTGAAACTACACACTGCAGGTTCGAAGGTGCATCACTTTCATTTCTGTCATTTAAAGAATAGACAAAACATTTAAAATCTTGCACACTGGACCTTTAAAATTTAAAAAGGCAAAACCCATGCCCTGGCATGGCCCTTTAAACCTGAGCACATGGAGACACACACACACACACACACACACACACACACACACAAACACACACACACACACACACAAACACACACACACAAACACACACACACACACACATTCCTGAAACTGTACAAAAGGTTAAACCTGCACTAATTCTCCGAGGGCGAGAGAGAGAGAGAGAGAGAGAGAGAGAGAGAGAGAGAGAGAGCTAGACTCAGCATTAGAGTGAGAACAACAACAACCATGAGACTCACCAACACTGGCTCTGCTCCCACAAGGCACTGAGGCCGACATGGCGTCCTCCTCGCTCCACGCCGCTTCTGCGTCCGCCTGCATGAACACGCCAAACTCATCTTCCTCCTCCTCCTCTTCCTCCGTCCGGACGTCCACAGCGGCCACGGTGGGACCCCTCTCCTCCTCCTCCTCCTCCTCCAGCTCTCCTCCGTGACCTCCGTCTCCGGCCGGCACTCCAAGCTCCTCCCCCTTCTCCTGCAAGACCACCACCACCACCACCTCCTCCTCCTCCTCCTCCTTCCTGGTTGCCATGGTTCCCAGGGGCGGCGGCGCACAGGGGTCAGGGTTGAGGGAGGCGGGGGGATCGGAGAGGGCGTCGCTGCAGGGGTCCACGTCTTGTTCCCACCAGCTGTCACCCCCTGCTGGCTCAAACTCTTCATTACAGCCCTGCAGGTCACTTCCCCGCTCGGCCTCGCGGCCTTCGCCTCGGTCGTCACCCTGCAGGTTGCGGGTGCGCGCCTCCTCTTTCTCCGGCTCAGACTCGCTCAGCCGAGAGTCCAGAGGGTTTTCGGTTCCGGTCCCGCCAACGGCGGAGGGTTCTCTAAGTCTGAGAGTTGCCGGTTGAACTTCTCGCTCGTCCACATGGTGGTTGTTTCCCTCGTTCCTGCAGAGCAGCTGAGGCTTCACAGTGTTGCTCTCTTCACGGTTCGGCTCCTGGAGACCAACATCCAGCTCCTCTTCACCAGATCCTGTTTCCTCCGGAAGCTCCTCCTCTTTAATCCGGCAAGCCCGAGAGCAATCGCTGCCCCCTGCAGGGCTGGAGGACTCGAGGGAACCTGCAGAACCAACAGATTCAGAGTCTGAGGATTCACCAGAGGTGTTTTCAGAAGGTTCTCTGGCGTCAGGACCTCCACAGGGTCCCGGCTTTGAGTTCTGGACCTCGGACCCCGGAGTCTGGTCCATCCTGTGTGGGGTCAGAGACTTTGGCTCCTCCCCATCGCAGCCGCCGCGGGATTGAGGGTGAAGGCGTTTGGATTCTAGGTCAGAGTCTGAAGCCGCCAAAACAGAATTAGACGACTGCAACTCCGAGTGGCCTCCCCCTCCCCCTCCCCCTCCCCGAGAGGGCGTCGCTGCAGGGGTCCACGTCTTGTTCCCACCAGCTGTCACCCCCTGCTGGCTCAAACTCTTCATTACAGCCCTGCAGGTCACTTCCCCGCTCGGCCTCGCGGCCTTCGCCTCGGTCGTCACCCTGCAGGTTGCGGGTGCGCGCCTCCTCTTTCTCCGGCTCAGACTCGCTCAGCCGAGAGTCCAGAGGGTTTTCGGTTCCGGTCCCGCCAACGGCGGAGGGTTCTCTAAGTCTGAGAGTTGCCGGTTGAACTTCTCTCTCGTCCACATGGTGGTTGTTTCCCTCGTTCCTGCAGAGCAGCTGAGGCTTCACAGTGTTGCTCTCTTCACGGTTCGGCTCCTGGAGACCAACATCCAGCTCCTCTTCACCAGATCCTGTTTCCTCCGGAAGCTCCTCCTCTTTAATCCGGCAAGCCCGAGAGCAATCGCTGCCCCCTGCAGGGCTGGAGGACTCGAGGGAACCTGCAGAGCCAACAGATTCAGAGTCTGAGGATTCACCAGAGGTGTTTTCAGAAGGTTCTCTGGCGTCAGGACCTCCACAGGGTCCCGGCTTTGAGTTCTGGACCTCGGACCCCGGAGTCTGGTCCATCCTGTGTGGGGTCAGAGACTTTGGCTCCTCGCCATCGCAGCCGCCGCGGGATTGAGGGGGAAGGCGTTTGGATTCTAGGTCAGAGTCTGAAGCCGGCAAAACAGAATTAGACGACTGCAACTCCGAGTGGCCTCCCCCTCCCCCTCCCCCTCCCCCTCCACCCTCCTCCTCCTCCTCCTCCTCCTCCTCCTCATTCCTCGGCCTCTCCTCCCTCATTCCTTCCACATCACCTCTCCTCGGACTCGCCCCCTCGCCCTCTCTCCCCTGCAGGACTTCCCTGCCGTCCTGCTGCATGCTGGGACATTGTTTACCGTCCGGACCTCCTTTGTCTGGCTCTTCCTGTCTCTCTCCCTCCTCCTCCTCCTCCTCCTCCTCCTCCCGGCTCCTCTGCTGCCGCTCTTTGCCGGCGCTCGCTCTCTCAGCGTTGCCGGACTTCCTCCATCTCCGGCCCGATCGCACCCGGGCCCGGTTGGGTCCGGTCTGCAGACCCGGCCTGCGGCTCTCCTCCCCTCTGCCGGCGACTCCTCCCGCCCTCCCTCTCAACCACCCTCCCACCCCGCTGGACGCCGCCGCCGCCGCCGCGCCAGAGTACAAGCAGCTGCCTTTCTCCGTGCGCAGGAAGAGGCACTGGGTCTGT
This sequence comes from Chascanopsetta lugubris, assembly GCA_016785325.1. Classification (NCBI taxonomy): domain Eukaryota; kingdom Metazoa; phylum Chordata; class Actinopteri; order Pleuronectiformes; family Bothidae; genus Chascanopsetta; species Chascanopsetta lugubris. The sequence continues at coordinate 45,290 of JAFBJT010106671.1, forward strand.
GTCTTACCGCCGCCCTCCGAGGTCTTCAGGGTGGCCACCGTCACCAAAGCCCCGATCCCGGCCTGTCTGGTATCCACCCCCAAGGGCAGCCCGTACCCCATGCGACCCCACTCCCCGTCTGCGGGCCGGGGACAGGGACTCGACCCGCCTGGAGGCGGAGCTGTGGGGGCTTGCCCTCCTCCTCCCAGGAGGCCGCCAGCCTTGCAGCGGTTCTTGGAGCACAGGGCCCAGGCCCGGAGGCCCCGGATCAGCGGCAGGTCCCCCAGGCCCAGCTCCAGGCGGCTGGGGAAGGGCAGGGAGGATTTGTGGAGCATGTCCCTGGTGGCGCCGGCGTTGAGACAGGGGTAGTTGTTGTTGTTGTTCTGCTGCAGCATGACGCCCGGTGTTGGCCTCATCGATGGTGTATGGGTTTGTCCTCACTCGTCCCAACGCAGCCTGGAGGATCGGGTCGGGTTCTGAACGCCGCCGCTACAGGGAAACTATTCTTGAAAAGTCTATAAAGAAGGACGAGTCAGACGTCCAGCTGTCAGCGCTGAGGATGGAGGCGATAACGAGAAGTTCCTCGCCTCAGAACCTGGCAGGCGGCGGTGGACTCTGGTCTCCGTGGACGGACTCAGCTGTCAGAAAAAACCTGCGGGGGAGAAAAACAAGGAAGTGAAGAAAAACGTGAGGAAACAACATCAAAGTGTTTGATGCTGGTGGTTTAAATAGAGAGGACGGAGACGGGAAGGGACGAGATCAAAGAGCAGACAGAGACATCAAAGACACTTTTTTAGAATCCTATTCCTTCAGATTACAGTGGGACAGACATCACGATGAGACGATATCTTGTCAATACGTTGAATACTGCAAAACTCATGTATCATGACATCAATATGCTATCACATGGTATCGTTCAGTATCACATGGTATCGTTCAGTATCGCATGGTATCGTTCAGTATCGCATGGTATCACTTGGTATCATATAGCATCATATGGCATCATGTGGTATCACGTGGTGTCGTATGACATCACATGGTATCGTTCAGTATCGCACGGTATCACTCGGTATCATATAGTATCATATGGCATCATGTGGTATCACGTGGTGTCGTATGACATCATATGGTATCGTACGGTATCATATGGATTCCTATGGTATCGTTCAGTACCACGACAGACCCATGTTACCGGAGTCGGTGCGACTCGACTTTGGCTCAGTGGACTCCCGTCTTCCCTGTTGGTGGAGGAGGGAGTTTACAAAAGGTCATGTGTTCGAATCCCAGAGAAAGAATCCTTCTTCTCCTACACAAACAGGCCTCGCTTTCATCTCCTCAGAAACGTTTTGGCTGCATCTCCGTCAACTGTGCGTCTACGATTTGTTGCATCATGCAGCAGAATCATCACAGGTGAACCCCCCCCCCCCCCTCCGCCCCCCGCCTCCCTCCCCGCTCCCCCCTCCTTCCTCCACCTCCACCACACAGAGTGATCCAGTAGAACCAGTACCCAGGTGTGTGCCTCACCTCTCAGCCGGACGAGGTGTCCTCTGCCTCCTCATTGTTTACAGACGGAGCCTGGTCCAGCTCTCCTCCTCCTCCTCCTCCTCCCTGGAGCCGGAGCATCCCTCAGCATCCTTCACTGGGATCATCCGGCCTGCACCACCTTCCACCCCCAGCACCAGCACCACCACCGCCGCCGCTGCTGCTGCTGATTCACACGCAGGACCCGGTCAGTTTCAGTCCCATCACCTGGATCCAAACACACTCAGCTCCGGATGTTCGATCCGTCTCTGCGCATCACCTCCGCCGCCGCTGAGGCTCAGGCATCACCGCATCGTACCGCAGTAGCCTCCGGTGCTCGGGATGACGGAGACAGAGCCTCGTTCCACACAGCCCACTCACGGGTATGGAGGGACGTTAGTGCCACGCAGCGGCGGGGAGAGGGGACGCCAGCACGAAGGGTATGGAGGGCTGCTGATGCCACTCCTGTATGGGATCATGAGAAACCTGTTTTAATTGAAAATTATTATTTGGAATTGGTTTAATTAAATGAAAGGGTGAAATTAAATGAATTGACATCAAAAAAGGAAATGAAATAAAATTCCAAAAAATAAAATCAAAGACAAAAGAAGCCTCCTCTTTGGTGTGGCACTGTTCACCCTCCATACACAGACACATACACACTCACCCTTGTAGCCTACGTCGCACCGCATCATCACAGCAGCAGATGAGTTGATTGGGAACACACACACCTACACACACACCTACACACCCACACACACACACACACACACACACACACACACATACACACACACAGAATGAGAAGACGTCATACACCCTGTGAATACTTTATCACTCTCTCCTCGTCTTCAGGCCTCTCGTGTCTGTGTCTCTGATCTTCAGCTCAGACCTGAGCCCCCCCCCCCGCCCCCCCCCACGACCCTAACCCTAACCCTTCTCACCAAGGTTCAAATTATGTTTTCACTGTTTGTGCATCATTATGCATCACGCATGTTCAAACTCTACATACAAACTACATATTCTTACAGGGATTAAGACTGACTCTTCTTTTCCTGTATGCCTACGACCATAGGATTTACTGCCACCTAGTGGTGATGTTGAATACTGTGGCTGAACACCCCTCCTCCCCCCTCTCTTCAAAACATGTAGAAGAGCCTGTAACTAGATGAATACATCAATCGATAAAT
>JAFBJT010106671.1:56243-77728 GCA_016785325.1 Chascanopsetta lugubris
ACAGAGTCTGAGAGCAGGCTGGGGATTTATATCTGCTGCAATAATGAGGATTTTAACTGGAGGCCACTTTAAATCAAAGAGGAGAGATGTACTTCAGTCTGAGGCACAGCGAAGCTGAATGAGGTCTATGGCTTCGGTTTAATGAGACGTGGAGAGACTTGTTTAAACGTTATAGAGTGAGGCAGACACATGACTTGTATGCTGGTTTACTGAGTGGATGTATTAATATCAAAGACGTTCAGGAAGTTTGAGTCTCCCCCTCTTTCATTAGTTGGACACAGATGTATCATTTCAACTTCAGCCTGTATTTGTCCAAGTTTCAATGTCCTTGTTCTGACATGCGACTGAGCGACTGAAACAAGAATGCGAGAGGAAAAACACGGTTTCATTCACAAAACCAATATGTCTGTGACGTTAAGAGCATCCAAACATAACAAATGAAGAGTGAGTGAAAAAGACATTTGAACATTAATCCCAGTAATATCTGTTTTGGGCAAGAAGTCCAGCGTTAAGTGTTTGCAAGTGACAAAGATTTAAAGGTGTAGTTTGTACAATTTAGGTAGTTTAGGTTTTAATGGTGATCGTACATAGTGTTTCAAGTGTACAATGTGTTGATACTTTAGATGAGCCCCATCTGTTCGCATTGGGAGTGGATCCTCTCGATGGAGACCTGCATGTTTTACAGTATAACCCTGTGTGGACAATCAAATCCCTATTTCAGTTTTAATGATAACTGGAAGCTGCCACGAGTTCCAGTGCTTGGAAGAGAAGAATGAGGTCATGCAGCTGCTGGAGGCAGTTTCACCAATTCCATACACACTGCCCCTTTTAATATTTGAATAGTTCTAATAACTAACACTTACAGCTGCTATTAACATTAATATTTATAAACAGTGAAAACTTTCAGAGCAGGAACTTGAGATGGCGTTGGTACGACTTTCCCAAGTGTTGAGCTCATCTCACGGAATCTACCGACGCCACATTAATGCGCATGTCCTCCTTTTAACGTTCGGACGTCCTGACTGGAGCTCGTCTGGATTGACGGCTCATTTACGTCTTAGTCAGGGCTCCATATTTCTTCCCACTCAGTGTTGTCAGTATTTGTATTTTCCAGCTGAGCTCGGCCCAAACTCCAACTCGCTCGAGCTCTTAAAACAGCGGCGTAACTGAAAACACCTGCGTGGATGTACAGTATTTTTACTGCCTGTAGTTCGTACTGGTAGAACTCTGTGTCGAAATGAAACGGGGAACCCAGTCCCCCCCTTTACGGCAGACATTTTGGCTCGAGGTAGTCCCAGGTGTTACAGATAATATTAATGATCATTCTGCCCGAATCAAGACTCATTTATGTTATGATCTCTGCCAGTGATTCTCCCATTATGACATGTTTAACTGTCCTCCGAGGAAATGCCAGATATCTGGAGGCAATCTGTCTCGGATTATGTCAATTTCGCATAATTAGAAGCAGATTAAGAACATTACAGTCTTTTTTTTTTGTGGTAACTGGATCTACACATATTTTAAAGAGACTCTGCATTAGAACATTTTTTAAAAACCTTTTCTTCCCTCCAAACACTTTTCCTCTCAGCTTCACTCTGGAAAGAACAAATGTCAATAAACAAAAGTGTTCTCACTGGAAAGGCTCTCAGAAGAGATCATATACTGTCAATGTGCCAAGGTCCAACAGTCTCCTTATTGAACCACACTCAATTCAATTGGCTACATTTGCACTAAACTGTGCACACTACTACATATCAGTCTTCCAAACAGGATTTCTGAAAAATCAAATAAAGATTTTTTTAAAGGTATTTCAAAATAAAGGGAAAGTATTGCAAGAAAATCTGAATCAGTGCCAAGTGTCAATGGTTCTTTCCTTGATCATGTTCAACCTTTCACAATGTTTCATGTGAAACTGGAAGTAGTATATTAAAAGGTACAGTTGTAGAAAGTTGTCTACAACAGGATTTTTAAATGACCCTAAAATGAACCCTTTAATGTATATTTACATCAGGAGTGGGTCCTCCCTTTGGGGGCCGCCATGTTTTTACAATAACCAAGAGTGGACGCACTGAACATCTTTCGAGCTTCAGTGACAACCGATTGCTCCCACAGGTTCTCCTGCATGCTCGCAAGGGTCAGGGTGAGGTGATATAGAATGAGCAACTTCCCCAATAGATGTCGCCAAATGTTACACACTGTACCTTTTCATTTCAAAGTAAAACTGCAGTAATGATACAAAGAAAAATCTGGAAGTGATATATAATGGTTTCAGTGCACAGCAGACAGGAAGAGAGGGTCAGTGATGGTAAATGAAATGCTCCATCAGCATCAACAGGATCAATTACATACTGACTTGATCCATTAGATCTCGCACTGGAACATTCAGTGCACACAGGCCGTCGTCCCGGTGCCTCAGCTCTGACACTCGCAATCACTAACACTTTAAAGGTGCAGTGTGTAAAATTTTCTGTCATTTTTGCCACTTCTCAAAATATTGCAAAACAATTACATAATGACATGTTTAGGATTTTATAATCACCAAAATGGTTTATGTTTTGTTTTTTTCCATTGGCCTTAAATGAGCCCATTAATGTACATTTACATGAGTGGGTCCTCTCTATGGGGAGAAACTGTACCTGGTATAGTTACTGGTATTGTGACCGGGTATTGAAAGCAGACTGGAATGAAGTGATACCAGGTACCGGGGGTATTCAAGTCCATCTGGGCCTGAACTAAACCAGACCTCCACTTTAGCTGCATGTCAGCACCAGTGAGTGTCAAGTAGAGGATTTAGATACTACAACTACAAAGTTATCCCAGGGTGAGGTAATATGAAATAAACAATGCTGCGATTTCCTTTCATGATGATGTGATCGTGACATTATTTATCCCAAATGATAAATCTGCTTTGTTGCTGGAGTTGATGCTTTGTGACCTAATCTGAGGACTTTATAGTAACCTACTGATGATGAAGACAGTGATTATTATGTATCAATATCTTGTCACTTGATCATCATCATTTTTGACCCGAGTGATCCCGAGATTGTGTCTATAATTCTATATAATCCAGATTGAAGTGTGTACAGTGTCGTAAATGATGTCATTGTGACCTCTTGATGACATCAGCCAGTATAGGCTGGGTAATACTGCTGGATCAGCATCATTTTTAATGTCTCATTTGTGCATATGTTGGAAGAAGTGTTTTGCTCATACTTGGGGCTCAGCACAGTCGCCTTTGGAAGTAAAGGTCACCGGTTTGAATCCCGCTCAGCCCTTGTTTCAGCGTCACTGGCCACGACACTGATACCCTGAATGGCCCAATGTGTACTGGTAGAAAAACCCTGTGACCAAGATTACTGGATAAGTGGCTGAAATTGCCATGACATGACCTTGACCTTTGACCCATCACTTCCAAAATGCATTCATTGGAGATAGTCTCCTAAACAGTGTAGTTATCAAGTGTGATGCTACTCTATTAATGCAATGTTGAGTTATCTTGCACATACACACACTCACAATAACCAAATAAGTGCTTATGTCATGTCCATGCCTTGTAGCTACTTTGTTGTTAGCGCTTGAGCTTTACCAAACGGAGCTGACCCGTCGTTTCTCGCCCGCAGATCTTTGGCCTGATGTCCGTGATCCGCTCCTACACGGGCTCCATGGGCGACGACGTGTCCAGCTACAAAACCCTGATGGTGATGGGCGTGAGGTTGGCCACGTGGAACCAGATCCTCGACCCCTGGGTCTACATACTGCTGCGCCGCACCGTCCTCCGCAAAATCTACCTCATCGCTAAGTGCCAAGTGGGCCTGAGGGGCAGCGTGCTGGGCCGCTGGGAGCCCACCTCCTTCCCCAGCTCGGACAAGAAGGACGTCAACCATGTGTGACACTCTGTGACTTTGCGGGTTTCGCCTTCTCGCGTCACCGAACGCGCGAGGATCTCGACGTGCAAAGACGTTCGGATGGAGCGGTGGAGATCACACTCTGTGGAACACACCATGTTCCAGTGTCTGACCTTACCAATGGAAGCTAGCTAATGCTGTGATTTTGCACAAAAACATCATGAACGTTGTACGGTTTACTTATAATAAGTGAACATTCCTTGTTGTTATGATATTTGGAACTCATGCGGACAAAGATGGAGGCGGTATCGGTTACGCGCTGCAGACAGCTGCAGTGCAGACAGACAGAAATCGTATCTCACCAGCTTCACACCAGTATTACAGCGTCGTTTGAAATACTCTGCTGAATGTACTTCATAGAGGAATGTTAATATTCAAATACTGTGGAGTTAATGGATGTTTAAATATGCCTTCCATGTGTTATACGTTTTTTTTAATAATTTTATAAGTTGATACTTGAAATCCAGCCTCAATTCACTGAGGACATGTAAATAACTTTGAATGTAAATAAAACTATTTTAAGTGATTTATACATGTATTGATTCCTTTTTGACTGATTGACTTTTACATGTTTTCCCAAACAAATGAGGTTGCTAGTATGAAAGGATAGTGTGTAGGAATGGAGTTGCATGTTTCAGCTAAATACCGTCTACACCCATTTTGAGACTACTACGGAAGCTTTCTGTTGATCAACCTCAAAGGTGTTTCGTTTGTCCATTCTGGGCTACAGTAATAAAAGAGAGCAGCCTTCATAGAAGATCATTATATACTGATTAATCAACAATATTTTTTTCCATTTCTAAGAGTAGTAATTGAAATAATTTCCCTTGAATCTTACACACTGCACCTTTAATAGAAAAAAAAGAAATCCCTTGAGTGTAAACTGCTGGCCTATACTGACAGACACCAATCTGCTTCCAAGCCAACACTTTATGTGTTGGATGAACGTGTTAATAAAGATTTCCTTATTGGCTTGTGGGATTTTCTGCTGAGTCATGATGGCCTCACTCTGCATTGCTGGCGGCCATTAGTCTCCTGAAGGTCGAGCTCATACTGAGCAGTTAAATACAGCAGAGGGTGGTCTGTTTTCTTACAGGGGCAATTGTCCTGTCAAGCAGTCAGGTCCTCTAAAGTGTCCTTAGATGAGGTGCAGTGTAATTTAAAAACTATTATTTCCATTTCTTTGTCTAATCTGTTTCCTCTTGAGCCTAATGTCTCAGAAACCGCACTGATGTGATCTGCAGCTGTGACGCTCAATCCTCTGTTTGCACTGAGCCTGCTGCTAACTGCTGATGCTGCTCCTTTAATGAAGAAATAAAGACAAATGATAATAGAGGATAACTACAGCTTACGTCTCCAGGTTCAAAACCAAGCACTGACACCTGACTTAGTGGTTCAATATAAATAGCAGTCTACTGATAACATAGCCAATAATATTCATTGCAAGGCAAAGCAAGTTTATTTGTATCACACATCTCAACAACAAAGGCAAATCAAAGTGTATCAAGTCTATATATCAAAGCTGTCATGTGATAGTCAGAAATACTTCAAAGATGCAGAGGAATATATATGTATGTATGTATGTATATATACATACATATATATTCCTCTTTGAACTATTTCTTCAAAGAAAATACTATATACACACACACACACACACACATACACATACACACATATATGGTACTTTTTAGTCGTTTTTTTTCCCAATGCAATAATCAAATTTGACTGTATAAGCCCATATAGGTAACAAAAATCATTTCAGATATATTAAGAATTTGCATTCCTGAAACGGTTTATTAAGAGCAGAATTAGTTCTGTGGGAATATTTCAATTCCAATCAATGTACTATCAAATGTGCATGAATGCATGGGGCAACTTCAATTATAAAGGCATTTGACATTGATTATGGTAAAATTAATATAATATATTACTATGAGCACATGATTAGATCGAACATTATGTCATGTTTTCCATATGGGGGCCCGATAAGTAATGTTATCTTGTATCTGGGTCCTTAAAAATGCGACTCTGTTGTCATTTACCTTCCGGAGCAGCAGGTGGTGGTAAAGCGCCTTTGAACTAAATATCAAAGGTTAGGCGTGAGAGACGACGAAGAAGAGGTGGCCCTTGGTGGTTACACTGGAAGAGGGGATCGAAGAAGAAAAAGAAAAGGGTGGCAACAATAAACCGGACAGGTCTCCATCGTTTTCTGGTTCTTCGTCACAGGTAAGCCCCCTCTACACTGCACGAGCTGAGTCTGTAGTTCGACGTGTTAGCATCATGCTAACACTGGCTCGCCGTGTAGCATAGGTGGGCGGGTGGTAAACATTAGCCCGTGAGCTCCCGCTGTTCGCCGCAGCGGCATCATCTTCACGGGGCGTGAAGGTGAACCGTGTGGCGGGTGGACGTGTGTCTGTGTGTAAACCGATACTTTACTCACGATTTAGCGTCCTGCCCGTCGAGTGTTGTCCCACTAAACACGTTACTGCATCAACAGCCGCTAGCTTGAGGCCGACAGTCGTGACAGCATGGCGGCCTATGCAGCGCCATTCTGGGATGAACACCAGGCTTATGAAGAGCTGCTGTACTGGGACAGGCTGATCCAGGAGGGACACCGGCTGCTTCCACATGATTTTGATAGGTATGCACACTTGAAACACATACACACATTATTGCTAACATAAAACTATTACACAATTGATTTTGCTCTGAATGCACAAAGTCGCATGTGAAGATGAAGGTTAGTGATGGTAGTGTAAAATGTTGGGAAGCAGACAAAGCAGCTTCCTCCTGTTGAGCTGCAGGCTAAATAAAAGTAGAACCACCTGAAGATGGAAATCACAGCGACATCTAGTGATTTACTGGAGCTATAACAGAAATGTGAGACAGGACAGCCAGCACATTACCTATATCTTTTGCTGTTTGTCATTCAAATCTCAAACGATCTGATATACAAGTGAGTGAATATTTACAAAATGAGCTGCTTTTATGTCAACAATCCTCAGGTTTGGGTAATTATACACTCCTAAGTGTCACTCTCACACATAAGTATAATTACTTCACATCATATTTCAGTCCGAGGAGTGGAGTTACTTTATGTAAATCTTACAAACAACCTTTGTAAAAATAAAAAAAAATAAAAAATGAGTGAGGAGATGGCACAACAGACAAAAATGAGATATTCCTTGACTCATTTAGTGAGCTCTATAAACCTGTGGTCCGCCATCATGTGAGTAGCGACTGTGGGTGTAGCTCAGTAATAGAGCATGCTTCTTGAATGCATGAGGCTCATGGGCTCAATTTTTTTTGGCCTCTCCATTCACAATAAATAGAAAGGTAGAGTTGTAAAATGACGTGTGGACGTGTGAACTCACTCTTGACTTGAGCCCGTGGTCCCAAGCAATCCACAGACTCAATGCAAGCACAGAGAACAAGGGTCTTATCTAGTGCAAAGCCCCGAGGGAGCACATTCAGTCTAAAGCTTACACTGCACTGCAGCTCACAATAACCCTTTTCAAATTAAGCGTTGTACTCAGCACCCTGTCTTTACGTCATCGACTGTATTAACTAAGCATGACAATGTGTTTTGTTCTATAGATATGAGGAGCTGCGCTACTGGTATGACTGCCTGTGCTATGAAGAGGAGCTGAGACAATATCACAACTACATCGCTGCTTTCGAGGAGTTTCACGATCAACGGCATTATGAGGTTCGTTTATCTTCCTGTTTATCACTAAGAGTCCCACATTGGGGGGGGGGCCGATTTGCAGTAGCAAGCACAAGCGGTACAAGAATAGCCAGGTTTTGCGTTGGTTGCAGCGGTAACTTTCCTATTCACCTGACCACATTCAAGGTTGATGCAACTCTGCACTGATGTTTCACCCGTAACACAATATAGAATGTTGCTGCCTGTAGTAGTTTTAGCTGTGTCACAGTAATTGGACAAGTCATTGTTATTGACAGGCATTTCATCTCTTCCCTGTGCTGCAGCATGCGGCTCATCTCATTCAGATGAGGTCGGATCTGCAGAAGATATTAGGTCAGTGGTAGATGTCCCTCTGGGGATGGAAGGACTCAGTGGTGCAGTAGTTAGGTCTCAGGCGATGATGTCAGGTCTGGCCCAAGCTGCACAAAAGACAGGGACCGTTTGAACAGGCTCTGGATTTTTTTTACTGTCAAAGCTGTCATCTTGAATCATTGCTCAGCTTCAAGCTTGTGATGATGCTCAAACGGTAAATGCAAAGGGCCTGTTTCACATCTGCACACAGTCATCATTAATGTGTATGAACTTTTGGGCTGGTCTTTGCAGAAAACCAGTGAGGGCAAAATAATGGCATGCAGACACAGATGGATACAATAGTGGCAGTATTGAAAATGAAAATGGTTGGTTTTACTTCTTGTTATTCTGGTGCCAGTTTGCCCCGTCTCAACTCCTAGATGTAATATTTGAGTATTGGCTGTTACAAAGCAGTGCTGGGAAATGTGTCCAACATTGCAATCAGGATTGAAATCATTTCATTTCACAATGACGACATATATGACAGTAAAACAAATTTTTTTGGAAAATGAAAAGAATGAGTAAACAAGTCTTTACACAAGATAAAGGAGGTGTATTTGTATGGTTGCAAATTCTTTGTGATGGATGCCCCCTGTGTTTGCTCAAGTTAAAACGTACATTTCTATTGCTCATTCATTATCCAATAATAACTTCGCTGTCATTTTCCAATCGAAGGAGTCTACGTCTTCCCAGGTGAGCCGGGGGCCGTATGATCGGCACGTCATGGCCAAACACTCTGACGTGTACCCGTCACCAGAGGAGCTGGAGGCCGTGCAGAAGATCGTCTCTGATGTGGAGTGTGCTCTGAAGACCGTGTCCGACCAGATGGACGGTCCAAAGGACACAAAAGTTGAAAAAGACACTCAGAGGTAAACAGAGTAACCAAATGAGCCGTGGCAGTCATCTTGGTGACAAAAGTTAATCAGTGTCTTGTCGTTTGTTTTTTTCCCTCTCAGTCATCCCAGAACTGCCTCGGATGGGCGTGTCCTGCGTGGCGTTGTGAGGGTCGGGCTGTTGGCCAAAGGACTCCTGTTGAGGGGAGACAAGAACATAGAGTTGGTGCTGCTTTGTGCCAACAAGCCGACAATCACCCTGCTTATTGACGTTGCGGAGAAATTGACGGCGCAGTTGGAGGTAGGAATTATCACTCGGCTTGTTTCTAAATTCAAAAGAGTACGTCCTCATGTTGCTAACGTTGTATTTCTATCACCGATCAGAGTATCTCAGCGGGCTCGTACACAGTGAGCCAGTGTCCAGAGGAAGCAGCCATTGGCGTGACGAGCACGAAGGAGCTGGCCCTGACCCTCACCATCCACCTCACATCACCTCTTGTCAGGACGGATCAAGAGAGTAACGCGGCAGGAGAAGCAGCAGCAGCAGCAGCAGGAGCATCAGCAGAGGGAGGAACGACAGAGGGAGCAGAAGCTGCAGAAGTGGCAGATGCAGAAACGACAAAGGAGATAAAAGAAGGAGGAGGAGGAGGAGACGCGGAGGATGCAGCGGCAACACAAGAAGAAACGGCGGAAGTGGCGAGCGCAGCAGAAGACGGTAGGTATCTCGGTCCAGCTTCCAGCTCAGTGTGTCTCTCGCTGCACTGCCTCACTGATCCATCACTGTGCTCTGACTCTTCCAACCTCAGCGGAGCTCGTACAGTGACCGTCTCGAAACCACAGCCAGTGAGCAGCCGGCTCGTGCCGGCTCTTCACTCGCTCCAAATTTGTCGTTGTGCCTCCTCTCTCATCTCCTCTACCGTGGCTTATACATTCTGCACATGTTGTCCATAACCTTCAGTCATAAACACGTTTGTGTATTCTTGTGAAATTGTTTTCATGTTTTAAAGTGAAGGCTCTTTCAAGAATAACAAGTTCAAGCGCGTACTGCATGCTTTTGATGCTGATTATGAAGCTTTGGCACCGGCTGCAGCAAAACTGATTTAGTGTGTGGAGTTTTCCTTCGGTCTCAGCGAAGAGACTTTGAATTCTCCCGTGCAGGGAAAACAAGGAATGGACGGACTGATAGTCTGTTTGTTTGAATTTGTCAGTTAGCGGAGTGTTTGTTGAGTTTCCATATTCATCAACTGTATTTACATAAAAGTATAAAGTTACTGTTAGTTCATTCATTGGTCAGACGAGAGAGAGCAGAGCCATACCACTGTGATTGCAGTTTTACTCCAGTGGCCACATTTAACACCAGTGCTGCACATTTCAGACTAATCAGGGTTTTCGCTGCGTCAATGAATCAATGACCGAATGACGTGTCCTTCAATTCTAAACATGGCCGCTGCTGCTGTTCAAAACAATTTAGAGACAAAGGGGGAAGTGCATTGTTTTTATCATTTTTAGGAATTAAGTGAATATTGTGGATATTCTTAAGGGTATTCCATAATAATAAGAATAATATATTAATCATAAAAGCTAATGTTTTATATACATATATGTGCATTACCATTTATATGTTATCTATGTTTTTATTAATACACTTCATAACAGATCATTTTTGTGCTTGGATAAATTGACAGATGCAGGTTACATAGGAGGATTATTAGTGGTTATTGAGGTCAATAACCAATATTTGGAAAATATTATCCCACCGCAAAAATGGTATCTTTCTATAAAGACCGATTTAATAAATACACTTAGCTCCACAAGGTTTAATAACATAAACAGGGTTAGAAATAGCAAAACTGGCATTTCTTTAATTGTTAACTTATTTTTTTGAATGTGGACCGGTTTAGATGTTGACTTCCAGAACTGTACCAATGACAAATAATTCTTTGTATTGAGCTAAAACTCACACTAAGCTGGTATGGCTCTTAATGTTTCCATTCTATCATGTCAGACTAGCTGAAGCTTACATTGGACCAGGAGCTCCATCATTTTTGCTGCAGTGTGATGCAGACGTGTAGATTCTCTAAATGCCTGTGAATTCCATCTGATGACCTTTTTAGTTTGTCAAGTTTTTTTAGGAACGCTGGACCTTTGACCAACTGGACACACTGTCTCAGGAGGGAGGGGAAGCAGCAAACCCAAGCCATGGGGCTGAGGGAAGAGGGGCTTTACTGACATTACGCTCACTCAGCACTTACACACCCACGACATCAGAATCCCCCTCAGTCTTTATCACAGCCAGTTTACTTCCATTCAACACGGTTCAAACATGAGGAGCTGTGCTCTGTAAGCGTTTGACCTTAGACTCAACACACTTAGCGACATGTGACCCCGCCCCTCTCCCCCACTGCTGCTGGTTTGTGGAGCGCTGCTACTCCCTGAGCTGCAAGACAGAGCCAACCCCCTTGGTCAAACTGTACCTTTTCTTCTTACCCCACCTCGTCAATAGAAACGCGAACAGTCAACGATCCGCCGGACGTTCTGGACAGGCAGAAATGCCTTACTGCCTTGGCGTCTCTCCGCCACGCCAAGTGGTTCCAGGTTTGCATTCACGTCCTTTTTTGTACGTAAGGTTGAAGTGTTCCTGTTGAGTCACATTTCCTGTCACTTGTTTTCTCTCAAATCTGCTTTGTGTTCTGGTCCTAATTCATAATATCAAAGTGACAACTGGAGAACGGTCTGCTGTTCCATACCAATGACACACCTCCATAGATCCTTGGTATTGACACAGCAAGTAATTTGATCCACATTATCTGCCAGTCGGATTGTCAAGTTCTACTCCTGTATAGAACAATAAAAGTGTCTGTGGACACAGGTTCTGTGTGTTGATGTGGCGATGCCTCGTGTTCTGATCCATCTGTGCTGCCCTGCTTTTCGGGGTTCGTCCTTCGAGAACCCAGGAAGCACAGGAGGGAGGTCATGTCGGAGGCGATGGCTTCCCTTACTCAACTGGCTCTTGTTTCTGTCTCCAGGCCAAGGTAAGCAACCTGAACTCCGCTGTGGTCGTTATCCGCATCATGAGGGACCTGTGTAACCGTGTTCCCACCTGGACGCCACTCTCAGGATGGGTAATGAAACTGTTTGTGAAAATTACGGCACCTGTCAGATATGCACCGAACTTTGGACAAAGCAGGAGAACGTTTGGCTCCGAGTTGAACCTTTGCATTCACACCGGAGACAAACCAGAGGATCTCTGGAGTCTAATGCATCATAGAGAGCAACGCGATGATTTTGCTAATGATTCTAACGCACAGTTTGGCAATAAGAGCCTACAGCTGTCTCAGCGTACTGCAAACAAATGTGCCATAGCTGAGCTGCAGCGTATCTAATCCATCACGCCTCGCCTCTGTCTGCACCATTCCTGACTAATCCTACTTAGATTGCTGTTGTATCTCTGTTCGCATATGAAAGTAGAAGCCAACCAGTAGCATAGGTGGTGGCGGACGTGGTGTACAAGCCAGAGTCCTCAACTCTTTTTGTGAGATTCAACCGATCAGCCTCTTGATGAGTCTTCTGCTCCTCCGTGCAGCCTCTCGAGCTCCTGGTGGAGAAGGCCATCAACACAGCTGAGAGACCGATGGGAGCAGGCGAGTCCTTCCGCAGGGTTTTGGAGTGCGTCGCCTCTGGAATCCTCCTGGAGGGTGAGTGTCTCAAAAGCAGCGCGCACATCCGCAAATTGGAGTAAACCTAGTTCAGCTCATTTGTCTGTGTACACAAAGATGGCCCTGGAATTAAAGATCCCTGCGAGAAGGAGGACGTCGACTCCATCGAGAACTTGACTCTGCAGCAGCGTGAGGACATCACGCAAAGCGCCCAGGTAAGAGGAGTAAGGCGAGCTCGGCTTTATTGACGCCCCTGAATCCTGTGGAAACTAACTGAGGACTTTCAGTTTGCTTTGAGGCTGTGTGCGTTTGCACAAATGCAGAAGGTTTTGGGGAGGGAAGGCAAACCCACCAAGCCACGCAAATCCATGGGAACCTACGACAGAGAAGACACTGGTAGGCACCTGACGGCGCTCTGTCCCCTGTCCATTTTATTCCACCATCATTCAGCACCTTGAAACACATGATTTGTCTCCGTTGCGCCTCGCAGCCCAGATCGCTCCTGGTGGAAACTTCAGCTTGCCAATGAAGAGACCTCACGGCGAGATGGAAAAAGATGAGGAGCAGCCCCCTCTCAACAGCAAACAGAGGAAGTTTCTCAAGTTCCAGAAGCGCTTGCAGAGGAAATCATGTCAGTAATGACTATCACAGATCTTTGTATTGGCTGTGCAATTTTACTGTCCAATGATTCACTTTGATTGTGGAGACATGTCCTGGCAGATGTTACATGTTTCCTGAACGGGAGAAAATGACCATAATTAATGTCTTTATCTTCAACTCCGTGATGGATTCACGTTTTTACCACACTCAGATTGTTTCAATGTGCACGTGGATACGTGACTGTTGACTAATCGCCTCACTCCCTTCGTGCACGAGTATTCGCCCCTCTGCCGGGTTCACACCAAACATGAAGCGAATTATTGCGTCGCCGCACTTGCGTCGTTTTGGCCGCAGAATCGTTTGTTTTGCCGGAGCGCCGCGAGCAACAAATCCCGCGTATATTCTCGCATAGTAAATACTCGCGTAGACGGGGGACTGATGGCTGAAGTGACGACAGTTGCTGTGTTGTGGCTGTTGTGGAAAAGCCAGAGAAGCCAGCGCTGTCATGTGTGGAACCACATGCACATCTGGAGGCTCACACAGTTCAGGAAATGTCACCGTCTTCTCCAGGAGCTTTGTCTGGATGGCTGCAGTTTCCAGTGGTACCTGAGGCTGATCTGTGGCCAGTTTCATCACCTGCTAGCTCGTTTCGGTGCCAGGACCCGTCTGCGGTGAGTCACACTCTCAACACTGACTGGCTTTTGCGACATTGCACCACGCAGGTTTTTCACCCGGGCTGAAAAAGTTGTTCGGTTCTCATCAGCCAGTGCAGGTGAGGCATAATGTGTCTATCAGAATGCATTGATTTAGCATGTCATCGAATTGCGCTAATAATTTTGCTTCATGTTTGGTGTGAACATAGTTTTTTTTAGTGTCAACAATGCAAATGTGAAATCACAGATATTTTTGAATTGTTTAGTGTCTCAATGTAAATGTGCTAAAGTCATGTGAACATGAGTTGAGGCTCATAAGTGTAGAGTTCATTCTGTAGGGGTCACTCTCCTCATCCAGTGAATTCATCTGATGGTTCCCAGTTTGTTTCTTTCCCTCGTGGCTTGTTCTGGGGTCAGTAGTTTGAATTGGTTGCTAAAAGTCTTCAAATGTGACCTTGCACGTTTTGGGATACTTTGAAGTAGGTCTTAATCATGTAAATATTATTTTAAGGCCACGTCGTCGTACTTAAATATCATATTATTTTGCAGAGTGTGTAAACTCTCCATGTGTTTTAGTTCTTTCTCAACAATACAGGCGATAATAAAACTGCAAACAAGAATTCTGTCCTTTTTGTGTCTGGTTCATTGTTGTGGGATTTTCCTTTTTAATAAAGTTATCACAAAAACTGCAAGCAGTGCAACTGTGGAACTGAAAAGTGGTCAGACCTGGTTTACCTTTGTCACTGCTATGACGACTGTAGTTTGACTTTATCTTCCTTCTCTCCGTAGTCACAGAAGACTTCAGCATGAATGCTGTGATGCGTCTGAACCAGTACAGACCTGGTCTGGAGTACCGCCTCACATCTCAGACCGGTCCAGTCCACGAGCCAGTATTCACCATGACCGTGGACTTGGATGGGATCGGCTACGAGGCCACGGGCCCCTCCAAACGTACTGCCAAGCTTAACGTAGCCACCAAGGCAAGTTCTGTTGTTTATGTGTGGTATTTTTTTTTTTTTACAAACTCTCTCCGACATGCAGACCAAACGTTCTTCCCGTGAACTGTGTTTGACTTTGACTTCCGTCCACAGGTTCTGCAGGATCTCGGTCTTCTAGTCGAGTCCAAAGCAGAACCGATTGCTGAAACTGAAGGACCAGGAAAAGAGGGGTCGACTGAGGATGTACGTGTATATGCCTCCGCTCTTGATCTTACGGCTGTCCTTTGGAGAGAATCCGTGCTAATCAGTCAGCTGGATGAGAGGCAGGGTTCATCCTGGACATGTTGACAGTTCTATGTCCAGCATGTAGAAACTAACAGCCATTCACACCCACTGTCAACTTCAAGTCTTATCAGAAACCCAACTCCCAGGTGCATGTGTTTGGACAGTAGTGTGAAGCCAGAGTTACTATAAAAACACTCTTGATAAACTCCTATAGAGTAACACTGACTAACTAGAGTTCCTCTTGAGTGAAGTTCTCATACGTGTCCTTTGTCCACTCGTTATGAGCAGAGCACTCAGGGCCCCATCCTGACCAAAAACGGCAAAAACCCCGTGATGGAGTTGAACGAGAAGCGCCGCAGCCTGAAGTACGAGCTCTGTGCCGAGACATGGGGTCCCCACGAAAAGTGCTTTGTCATGGAGGTGAGTCTACAATGTGACCACGCCGGTTTGTATCGAAATACTAAATAAATTGTGCTGCTTTGCATCACAGCTCTCATGCACAGTAAGTCAGCAGCGTCATGCCATTAGAAACACTTCTGCACCGTCCGTTCAAGATGAAATTGAAGCGGGAGACATTTCAGAAATATAATCTTATCTTGGTGACTTCACGGGTGAGATCAACTGTCGCTTTATACGACGACAACCAGGTGTCAGCCACCTTCCCTGTCTCCTGTGTGTCAGGTGGAGGTGGATGGGCAGAAGTTTAAAGGGCGAGGCTCCACCAAGAAGGAGGCAAAGGCGTACGCTGCCCTCGCTGCCCTGGAGAAGCTGTTCCCTGAAGACAACGGAGAACCAAACAAATCAACAAACCCGAAGAAGAGGGTCACGTACACGGACATGGTAATGTATCGACGCGATGATGGTCAAAATGGAGGCGTCCAAGACGAGGTGATATTTGAGGATCAATGAATCTCCTCTGCTGTGTCCTGGTCCACAGCACATCCCGGGTTTCGGAACCATTCGTGGGATTCCCTCCGACTCCGGGTCCCGGGGCTGGGGGCCGAACAGAGGACGAGGCCGGGGCCGAGGAAAACCTTTCACCGAAGGACCCAGCTATAACAAAAGTAAGCACTGTCACAGTAACGAGACTCTTTCGCATTTAAGTAGCGAGTCCACGCAGGTTTATACTACTTTAATTAACCAGCTAGTTAAATGTTAGTCACACCTTTCCCATTGTCACTTGGTACTTGGTCTTGCGTTCATTTATTTTTTTATTTTTTTTATATGTTTATTTCTTTTTTGCACCAATGAGTCACTACTGCAGGTGTGACATCACAACACACTGGCAATATCAACCAGGAAATAGGGAGCAATACCAACACCGTGTGGCACAGAGACAATTTTACAACGTTGGTCTGTCTCATAGTGTCTTCTACGACTCGGATCATGTGACCGTCTCATCAGTGATGGATCTTGATCTGAAGTAAAGTAAAAGAGTTGAGTGGCGAGGGGATTGATTTGTAGAGTTGTTTGACCAGAGTATATCAAAACATTCCTAACACCTTTGGACCTGTGAGGAAGAGGTATAGGCTGCCAAGTTGTACAAGTATAAGAGGACTAATTAGATACATGGAGACACTTGTTGTGTTGAAATGAATGAGTCTCTCCTTTCCTCAACAGCAAACTACAGTTATGAGAGCAACACAGGCACAGGCTACCGTAAGTAAACACAAGTCATCCGTCTGCTCCGCGGGAACAGTCTCAAATTGCATGTGTAATAAACAACATAACATCTATGAAAATCCCTTTGAAATGATAGTAATCAAAATGGTCTCTTAAATAATCCCCTATATAAAAAAACAACAAAAACATGACCCCAAATTGAAACTATCCAATCAGCTGACGTGGACATTTGTCATCTGAAGCCAACATGTCAGGTGAGTGCTTCTACCGAGCATTGACCTACGGATATCTTTTTCCTCCCGTCATCAGATAAACTTTACGGTAACAGCGCAGGCAAAGGCGCCGCCCCCTCTGGCGTATCAGGCACCAACGTGGGTTACGGCACCTTTTATCCCGAGAGCAGCGGCGGCACCAGCTTCTCGGCCCCGCCCATGTCTGCCCCCGACGCCAGCGGCGCCAAGGGACAGAGCTACCAGTCGATGCCTCCGCCCGCCGACCAGGCGAGTCCGTACAGCTACGGCTACGGAGACGAGAAGAAGAAGATGCTGACGCAGAACCAGACTGAGAGCCAGGCAGGAAGCTACTCTATGTACAGCACCGCTTACCCCAGTTCAGTAACGGGGGGGCAAGTGTATAATAACTATGGTGAGTATGAATGAACCCTGAACCTGCTGTGCTATTTCTCAGAGCTCTAGATAATCCATGGCTGCGTCCTCGTCCTATCTGATGCGGACTCACTCTGATTCCACAGGCTGGGACAACCAGTCGTCCTGGGACAACCAGCAGGGGGGCTCGTACCAGAGCTATGAAGGACAAAACCAGGGCGCGTACTCTGGATACAGCAACATGAATTACTAAACACCACGTGGCGTCCCAGCCTTCTTCACCTCACTCTGCGACCCTCTGACTCTTGATTGTTTCACCCTCCGTGACCATCTGGGGATCTCACCTCTAAACAGTGCAGGAGCAAAGCGCTCACGTTGTCACACAGACTGGATTTTTGATGTTTTTGTTTTATGACGTCTCTCATCTGGTGAAAGTGATTTAGTGTGACGGTTCAACCGAGTTTTTGTTTCCTGTTAACTACTGTAAGTGTTAAAGAGACAGAGCTGACTGATCATCATGTCTTGTTTCTAGTGTTTTTTAATGTCGCACTGTCCACCAGTACATTTAAAGCTAATTGTAATTTAAACTGGGCATTTCTTCGTTCATGTCTCATTATGCTCTGATAACTCTCGTGAAATAAATGATTCTGACTTTAGAGCTTAACTTAGTTTTTTTTTTTTTTTTTACACCGTAATGATGTTTTCACAAATGAAGAGAAATCTGAGGTGATGGCTAATTTTCCCATGTGTTTTGATGGCGCGTAGTTCTTTGATATGCAAAACACTGGCTTATGTTGTCATTCACAGGCTTTGAAATATTGTCTTTAACTTGAGCGCCTCTTAGAATTCCGTGGATGTCCTCACATCTGTGTTACTGGCAATGTTATAGTCATGTGAGCGGATTCTGCAGAGCAGGCAGATGCTTCCCATTACGTCTGCACACAGTAACATGGCGTTGCATACATGGTCTGTATGTGCAGCTGGGTTGTTAGCATGAAGACGAGCGCTGTGGGGAAATGAGGTCATCGCAGACATGAATGAATCCTTATGTAAATACAATGTGCAGCAGCGTAAATGACAAAAAGAAGAATGCTTTCAATTTAAGATGATTGTGCACATTTTTAAGATTACATGCAAAACTGAGATCAGCTCCATCTATCATCACCCCAACAACCTCAGTAAAATGAGTGCGTCTCTTAAAGGGACTATGTGGGAGATTTAGTTTGAAACTTATATTAAACAAAAGTGGAAAAGGTAGAGATCCACTATTTTAGATCCAGGTATGACTCATGCTTCAGAACTTGATGGTCAATATCCCATAATTCAGTGATTAGACCCCCAGCAGGGATGAAGAGAGGAATCAGAAACAGTGTTATCGCCATGGTTACTTTCCAACAGAGATTTGACGCCTAACCATTTAATATGCATCTGACCAGAACTCTTCCTCTGAGCATCACATCAGCATATTTAGATCAGAGTGACACTGCTAAGGCAGCTGTGGCTGAGGGGTTAGAGGACCTGTCCTCTGTCCAGAGGGCCAGGGGTTCAACTCCTGCCTCCCACCCTTCCTTATGCTAAGCTGCCCTTGGGCAAGACAATGAACCCCACGTAGTCCCATGTACTTATAGATCTATAAATATGACTGTGTGTGTGTGACTGGGTGAATGTAAAGTACTTGAGGGGCCATTAAGACCCGATACAGCTCTATATAAATACACATTTAGAAGGTCGATGGTTCAATCCCCACGTCCCATGTCAACGTCCGACGCCTGACCCGACGAATGGACCGTGATGTAATCTAATTCAAACTCCTCTGTTGGACTAACTGGCATGTACACATTGACATGTGTCATGAGTTATTGGAGATGAGATGATTGAGAATCCCTCTTCACACCTGGCTCTCACATTCTGACAACACCACAGTGTTTGACCCATATCTCTCTCCCCCTCACCTCCCATCTTCAGCTGCCACTCTGGTTAATTTACTAGCAGCTGATGGCTTCATGCGCACCGTTTCAATTAGGAATATAAAGGGGCTTATTCAAGGGGGATTTAAAGACAGCACTTTCAAGTGATTATTACGCTCAAAGACACATCAGTAGAATTCATCTACTTTCTATTGCTGTGAATAGAAACTTAGATAATCTTTTCTTAATCTTATGAACTGCACATTTAAGTCATGATAATAATTCATATTTATCTTCATCTTTTTTTGTTACGGGTTTTTCAGTCGAATTTATTAATCAAGGATTTTCTGTTGTCAAATTGTTGTCATGATTTACAGACAGTTACTTGCATGTTTAAGTGAAGTTACAAGGTCTGGTTTAATTGAAAGTATAAAAAACTGTTGCTCTGTGATCCACAATACCGAAGAAACTACAGGACTGCTTTCTATGAAACTCCGAACACTTTGCTCCGGCACGACCCGACGTGCTGCTGATACATATTTTCTTCAAGTTCCGTTATCCAAGAAATTTTTTTTTATTTACAAATGAAGCAGGGAAACAAGTGATTAACACCAAGGTGGAAAAAGTGGAGTCTGGACACCAGCTATATATAATAAGCCGGTCGGGTCACATGCGGCCCTAGTGACCCGCTAGTCCCAAGACTGAGTCAGGGCGTGAGCAACGCTCATGCCCCCGTGGCGTGGCCTGTCCTCCAACTGCCTGATAAAAGAGGGAGGGAGGAATGAAGGGAGGACAGAGCGAGAGAGAGAGAGAGAGGGTCCTGTCAGGTCATCCTGAGCCTGAGCGCCTCTGCTATCATCAGACGTGAGTGTTTATCTCTGTCTTTTCAATCTTCGTGCTGCACACCACACTGGGCCCCGGGTCCCGTTGTTTAGTGTTGGAGGAGACGGACCCTGATGCCTCAGGTTCTGTGGTTTCTCTGCCGACGCCAGTGGAGGTCGTTTGATCCGTGGCTTCTGTGAGTTCTCATTGTTCAGACGCTCCGAGAGGGAGTGATGCGCCACGAAAGGCAATAACTGACGAGTCATGAAGTTTGCGGATTCCCCCTCTCGCACGCATCCTTGTACGTCTGTCTTTGTGAGGACACTGGTTGACACGAGGCATTTCCGACCCTAACCCAATTAATTGCCCAGCCTTTACCCTTACTCTAACCTCAATCTAATTCTAACCCTAAAACCAATTCTTAAGCCAGGGTTGTCAAACTCATTTTAGTTCAGAGGCCACATGGAGCCCAATTTGAGCTCGAGTGGGCGGGATCAGTAGAAGCAGTGCTTAAAACTCCAAACTGCTCCCTTTAGCAATTAAATTGTAGTAACAATACGATTGACAGTGTAAATCTGAAATACCACTTACTTATATTGAAAAAAAATTGCAGTTCATGTTTTCAATATCTGCAAATCTATGTTGACCAGAAACCCAACTGTCCTCTCTTTCCAAAAATGTCCTTTAGTATTTATCTCAAGTAAATAGTATTTATCTCAAGTTGGTCCTCACAAAGATACAAGTACAGGAACACACACACACACACACACACACAGACACACACCCACACACTGCACCTTGATTAGCTCCCATTAGCTCCAGCTGGGACATGTCAGCTGGAGGCAGCAGCCAATCACAAGTGGCCATTAGGCATAAAAGTCCTGAGCGTGTGTCGCATTGAGATGAGGTGGGAAGGTGAGAGGAAGTGGCGGCTGGTGTGGTAAGAAGCCGAAGCTGCTTCCGCTTCTTCTGCTTTTCAACTCTTTGTGTTCACACGAGTTCATCTCCAGTTATGTTTCGGTGTGAAGTTTAACTCCAGACTTTTCTGTTGTGTCTCCAAAGATGGCACTTACACTGCTGTCCATCTTCATTGCTGCTGTCTCTGTGGCCTACTGCTACCCCACTGCCTTCCAGGACCTGGAGGCATCGAGTAAGTCTTCTTTTATTTATTTAAAGGTGCAGTGTGTGAGATTTGGGTCATTTTTGTCACTTCTGAAAATATTACAAAACAATTACGTGCGGACATTTTCATGACTTTTTCATAACCTGTATGTATTCTGTCATGTTATATCAGGGGTGTCAAACTCAAATACACAGTGGGCCAAAATTTAAAACCTGAACAAAGTCGCGGGCCAACATTGAACAAATGAACCTTTTGATATGAACCCAAACAAATTTTGCTTTAACACTGAATATGAACCAAGCAACGCTTATTACTATACAATATATAACTTAATAGTGGGGACATGCAAAATCAAATTTCAAATAAAAAAAACACATCAATGGCATTCACTTATTGAATACATTTTAAATAAAAATCGTTAAAGAATAAAAATAAAAATTTCTATTTGCCACGTTGACTCCACAACCAAGACAAC
>JAFBJT010106672.1:17580-32433 GCA_016785325.1 Chascanopsetta lugubris
CTCTCTCTCATTCTCTCTCTCTCTCTCTCTCTCTCACACACACACACACACACACGTGTCCATTGGAAACAGACTTGTATTGAAGAGTTCCAGAAGCAAAGCCCCCCCCCCCCCCGGTAACAGGCCGAGGGGGACAGACAAAGACCCTTCTCCGTTCAGTGGGCTGTGGATCTGCATCAGCGTCTGTCTCACACACGTGTCCTTGTCCCTCGGAATCTCGTTCCTGTCCATTCGCTCATGTTTCCCTCCGTTTCCCTTTTCAATACTTTTCTTCCTCTTTTGGCTGAATGTATCTATTTGAATCTTGCCACTTTGGATTTGACGATTGTTTGCTGCATCTGATATGATCTCAAGTTATTATTGATCAAAGTAATAAAATATTGTTACTGTTCTTTTCAAAAAATATAGATCTGTGTGATGTCTTTATTTTAGTATTTTGATATTCTTTTATATTGGTGATCTTTGGTGGTGCCGTGCGTAAGAAATGGATTTTAGGTCTATTTCTACTCTTTTTTAGAAGTGTTTGATCATCTAAATGTGCAGTTGTTGCTTGATGTATTTACAGGAGCCCAGAATGGACAGAACTGTAGGCTGCCATGGGGTCCTCATATATGCTTCGAGGGTAAGGGTGAGCTGAGGTCTTCATCTGCAACGTGCAGCTTCACAACTCATTTTCACACACTTCACCTTTAATTGCAAATTGAAGTGTCAGTGGTAGAAATGTCTGAATTCCTCATCGTGTGTGTTCATGTCTCAGAGCAGTTTCCTGAACATTCACCTCCTTTAACCTCATTTATTGGACTGTGACTGCGCACACATCGTAAAGACCGCTCCGATGAACCGGTCACAGCTGAGCTGGTCCCAGTGCTGACCACAGCAGCAAGTATTTCACTTTTTCCATGACATCATGTTCTTACCCACAGGGAGGAACTGAGGGATTTGAAACCAGCACTGTGTGTGTGTGTGTGTGTGTGTGTGTGTGTGTGTGTGTGTGAATAATAGGAGGGTCTTTCTATCTGATCTGTTACGGGTACTGGGAGAACCCAAGCGCAGTTCACACAGGCAGGAGTCAGCAGTAGGTTTAACAAGCTAGGCACTAAAAACTGGGAAGACGGCAGAAGCTCTGGCTGAAATTTAAAAAATCCACGATGAACAGGTCAATGATTATTACACATTTCATAGGTTGAACCAGTGAAAGAGTGAGTAGGTGTTTAGGACTTCCTTTGTTGAGTCTACCCAGAGTTTTCATGTATGGAACTATATCGGCGTTTTGTTCAAAGTGAGAGGATGTTCAGTAAAACATTGTCCTGTAAATGTCCTTCAGCTTGGTTTCAGTCCATCACCATCTCGGTTCCCGGGTCATTCGGTGGAAGGGCTTCCGGGGCAAAATGAACCAGTGTGAAAATGATTGTGGCGTTATTGTGAGACTGGAGAATAAACTAAAAATACGATCGGTGATTTTCATCCGTTACTGAGGAGGAGGAGGAGAGATGGGAAAGAGACACAGCTGCAGATTCACATGAGTTACAGGAATACAAAAATACTATGTTTGTTAAAATCACATTTATTTGTCCCTGATATACAAAACAATGTTTCATTTTTCAGTGAGAAAAATGGCTCTGGATTTAGTTTGGCTCCGCCTGGCGAGCCCCTCAGGGTTTGCTGTAACAAGCCTCGGTAGTGTTTCGATTCGGAGTAAATCACTCTCCTCAGCTGATGTGACAACCAGGTCGTATCAAAACCCCTCAGAATGAAGCTTGATCAAACTGACCGATCAGTGTCATCTACAGTCCGTGCAGCACAATTCACCACAGAGCCTTTATGAGGAGCAGACAGAGGTTTCCCATCAACCAAACTCAAGAGTCAGAGCCATTTTTCTAAATCAATCTTAGCACCGAAAGTAGCAAACAGTATCTTCAGTCTTTTAATGCTAAAGTGAGATGGCAACTTTGACAGTTTTCTGGGAAAACTTCCCTTGAACACAAGTATCACTTTATCACACTGGAGCTGTGGTGTGAGTGTCATATACTGTACATACGTCTTTTTACACTTTTCCGGTTTCTTTAAAAAAATAAGGTTATCTCGCATTCCTGTGATCAATTAGAACTGGGTTACAAACTGAGATGAACAGCTGTTATTGCACAATGTGATTACCAATAAGTCGATCATCTATAAAAAGCATGGAAAATAACATCTACATAGGATTAATAGACTAATAAATATATATAAATCTGTGTAAGTTTACATTTGTCTAGTACCTCATGAAATGGACAGGTCTAAATGGGGGGGGGGGCATCCATGAGAATCAATGAGAGGCCTCAAATCGAATGAATGCTTCTCCGTCACGGAAGGGCAGAGGTGGGCGAGACAATGACGAGCGGTCGGCCCGGTGAGAGCTGCACCGCACCGATGTGTCGAAGCTCGTCTCCGGGTCGAAGCCTCATCCTCACGTGTGACGAGGGAAGTCGTTTCAAACACTTTGGAGCAGACTGCTAACGAAGGAAATGAGCTGATGCAGGCACTTGTGAAAGGAACTTATCGCTAACAGATCACTGCACAGCTCTGATCAACACGACCCTTTTCCTTTTCTTATCAGACAGCTGGTGGCAGTGGCTCAGCGGTGAGAGCAGGTGCCTTTGGTTCGAATCCTCCTGCAGTGTCACCGGCCCCGACAGCGACACCCCCAACGCGCCTGTGCCAGTGGAAACACCCTGCGAGCGGATCACTGGATCAGCGGTTGAAGATGACATGACATGACATCTGGCAGCCACTGTGAGCCTTCACCGCGCTAGGGTGGTTTTGAACTTTACCAATAACTGTCAGCAGTCAAATGCTTCAGACGGCGAGTTTAACAAGACGAAAAAGAGACCCCACGAAAGACAACATCAAAATCAACATTACAAATCATCCAATGTGAAAAAATGACAAAAATAACTCTCTTTAAAAAAGAGCAGAGTCGACAATTTAAGATTGGTTAAGAAATTAAATTATGATATTTATATTACAGGAATGATGTGAAATATATTAATCTGAAAGTATCGCTTTGCTACCCCACAGAACCCAACCCTGGTATAATGCAGGCTATAAATAAAGCTGATTGGATTAAAGGACGATGCCGATCAAAGTGAGTTCATTAGATGTGAGTGTAAAAACACATGATTACGTACACGCACAAGATGGCTGACGGAAGACATCATTCATACGTCAGGTCTTCGACTGTCAAACTTGTGTTTTTGGTAGATTTTCTATTTTCTTGTGAAACAAATCCACATGCACTCACTCAACCAACGCAGCCATGTGAAGTCTGGTCTCCCGAAAACCACCATGACGTCAACTAAGAAGGTTTTTAAGGCCGTGAAACCATCCAGGGAAGAGGATGGTGTAGTTGTCGGGTCCAAACGTTGATTTCAACATTAAGGAGTGTTTCAAAAAATCCAGAATCTGGGCTCAGCAGCTGATTAGTAAAAAATGAGAGTGGATGGAAGGATGGAAACAAATGGATGGTGTTTCTGTCGATGAGTGAGCTGATGGATTTTTAAATACACAGCACTTACACCTCATCGTGTCAGCACGCTTGCTGATTGTGCCGTCATCAAAAAAAAGCTACATTTCTTGGAAGAGCAGTCATGCACATCGGCATCATAGCTGGAGAATGCAAATGTACTGAAGCATTGGTCGAGCGAGTTGAAACTGTTATTGATCAATTATAGATTTCTCTTGACGAGATGGAGCTTCCTTTCCGAGCGGTCGGCATTGATCAAGCTGCCTGCTCACACACGGTCAGACGGGTGTCGACCTCAGTCCCACACCATCACATCACAGCTCTGCATGATGGGGATCAACATCTGTTGATGTTGCAACTTCACTGACATTCCAATCAACGACAGATTGATGAGTGGGCCTGAAGCAATGATATCCTCATTCTCTCAGTCATCCATTTACTCGCTGCTCTTCTTCCCTCCCTCATTTCCTGTCGTCTCCATCCCAACCTCCTCTGCAACACTTATCGAGCGCTATATATAGATACACTGCAAACCACCAGTCTCTAAGTGTATTGGCACGGATGTGTTTGTGCATTTGCATTTGTTTGAGTGTTTTTGTGACATAAGGGCTAAAGGTCCCTCCACTCGTGGAGACCATGCTTTCAACCAGACCACTGAGACCAACCACATGAGGAGTGCAGGGGGAACTGAAACAATGGAACCAAAAACTAGGGCATCGGCCCCTACGAGTCCAATGCTTTACAGTGGGTCAAACTTCAGTGTGATTTCATAAGGGGTTAAAATGCCACTTCAGTCAGAAACTTAATTACTCAAGCAGAATGAAATGTGTTCTAAAGGCAATCAAATAAAGTTGTATAAGAAATAGTCGTCTACCTCCTGTGTCATGTACCTGCACATTTTCACACACTCACTCTTGCTGTACACACACACATTTATCCTCCTTGTCAAAGTCAGTTAGACACTTTCGGCTGAAGTGGAAGACTAATGAGTGGATTGTTCGCTCAGACCCAAATGTTGATCTCAACTCGAAAGAAACACAAGCTTCAACGTATCCCTTTTTAAAGATTACAACCCAGTCCCAGGTGGATTCCCCCTCTCTCCCTGATCAACATTCTCTCTGCTGTAGGTTCCCAAGGGAAAGTGGATTCCGGGCACAGGCGGCAGCTGTGTTCCGTCCCCCGTGGAGTGTCTGGCCTGGTCAGTGCTCTCAGAGAAAGTAGTGGCTGGTCCATGAGGCCGGGGAGAGAGGGGAGAGGGGAGAGGGGGGAGGAGGAGTGGAGGTGGCAGAAGTTGCAGTAGAACTCTCCAGAATTAAATATTGATCCGAAGCCCTGAGTATTTTTTGCACGTTTGTGACTTGGGGGGGTTTAAAGACTTTAATGCCTCACTCTTCCTACTCTCCCTCCAGCAGTTCTCTTCCCTCCCTCTCCTCCATCTTCCCTCACTGGGATTTCTCGTCGGACTCAGAGGGGGTGTGTTCCCGGGGCAACGACATGCTCTTGTGACGGTCCCACAGCTTGTGGAGCTCGGTGGCCTCGTTTTCGCTGCTGCTTGTGCCACTGTCCCGGAAACTGGCCAGAGGGGGGCGCACTTTCACACCTTTCACTGTCACAGAGCCTTCAATGGCCTTACGGAGCTGGGGGGAGAGAGACAATATAGTTATAGTTCATTCATGCTCTGTGGTTTAAATTAAATCACATTTTCCCACCTTCCTTCACTCACTTATCAGCCAACCTTCGTTACTACCCGTCGACACAGCAACCAACTTAACTACCTCGCTGCTTACCATCTTACCAAACTACCCGTCAACCAAACAATTGAGCAACCCGCCCTCCAGCTTACCGACCCACCGACCTGCATTCACTGTAGAACAGGGGTGCTCGATACGTCGATCGCGATCTACCAGCCGATCGCTAAGGTAGTATTGGTAGATCTCATGACATTGAAAAAATAGACGTCAGCCTATCATCCATCCCGTCACGTGATTGATATACAGGGCAGCCAGTCAGATAACAACTGAATTTTGACATTCACTCACCGCTCATGCGCAAAGAACGGCGCTAAGTGCAGCAAGACTTACAAGCTAGTCAGCGATTTACCTCCAATTCTAAGCCCTCGCTTTTTTCTTTGAAACTAAAAAAAGCTTATGGTCATCAAATGGAGAGGGGGAGCTGAACCAAGTAAGAAGGCAAAACGTATCACTTTCATACGGAATGGGAGATGGATGATGATTTTTCACGATGTCAGTTTCGAAGTGCGTTCGCCTCATCTGCCAGTCTACCATCGCAACACCAAGGAAGGGAAATGTGGAGCGGCATTTTCGGACTGTTCGTGTAAACTATGACACCGACTTCCCGCCGAAAAGCGAGCTGAGAAAGAGAAAAGTGGAGGAACTAAAATCCCAGTTGTCCGGACAGCAGTCATTTTTCACGCAACATACTTCAAAAGCGAAAGCCGCCACGAGGCATCGTTCCGGGTGAGTCACGTCATCGTTAAAAACAAGAAGTCCTTCCGAGACGGAGAGATGGTAAAAGAGGCATTCGTTAAAGCAGCTGACTCATTGTTCTGAGACTTTAAGAAGAAGGCAGAAATATTATCTTCAATCAAAGCTGCGCAGCTGTCCAGAAGTACAGTTACGCGGCGCTGAGAAGCCACGGCTGAGGATCGAACCCAGCAAATGTGGAAGGACATCGGAGATTGTGAGTGTTTCTCACTGCAGTTGGACGGATCTACGGATGCGAGTGACACAGCCCAGATGTGCATTTTCATTCGTATGTTTAGTGATATCACTGCTAAAGAGGACTTATTAACTGTGCTTCCCACGAAAGAACAGACGCGAGGAGAGGACATAATTAAGTCGTTTAAAAACTTTAGCGAGAAAACTCGCACCTGCAATGGTTGGCCGCCTGAAAGGATTTATTGCCAAGTGCAGGCAGGACGATGCTTTCCCAGACTTCTTGAAGTACCATTGCATAATCCACCAACAAGCGTTACGCGCTAAAATGCTCAACATGAAAGATCATGGATGTGGCAACGAAGATCGCCTGTTCAAAGGCGGTTATTCCGTGCACATCTGGAGAAGGCTGACTGCGACCACTCTGACTTGTTGCTACATACTGACGTGAGATGGCTTAGTCGAGGGCAATTCCTCCAAAGATTTCCAGAGCTCTGTCCGGAGATTACGGAGTTTTTCCGTGTAGCTGGACGTGCAGAATACAAACACCTAAATGACGGCCAGTGGCTGTTAGACTTGGCATTTTAACCAATCTGAGAAACACGTTGAATGACCTTCATCTAGAGCAGCAAGGAAAAGACAAAACAGTGATCAATATGATCAGCTCAGTTCATGCTTTCAAATGAAAGATGCGACATCTCTCCTCAAAGCTGCAGCGCCATGATTTGGCACATTTCCAGAACCTGGCGTCAGAGCTGGAGACAGAAGGGAAGGTCTGCGAGCAACTTGACAGTGCTCGCTCCACGGAGCAGAGTGACGATTGTCGGTCAGAGTTTGACAAACGCTTTCAAGACTTTTCTTTGCTCGAGCCAGTCGCTACATTCATGTGCTGTCCTTTTCAGGAATCTGCTGAGGTTGATTCACTCACATCAAACATTGCAACACTGTTTCCCCTGAACTCTTCTGGAGTGGAAGATGAGATTGTGACTCTACAAACCGACATTGAGCTGAAGTCCAGAAGCTCATGGACAGTTCTGGAACTCACAGAGGCAAAGTACCCCAACATGAGGAAATGTGCTACCTCCTTGACTGCATTATTGGGCTCCACTTATTTATGTGAGTCAGCCTTTTCCCACATGAAGATCATTAAGTCCAAGTACCGTTCCACCATGACTGATGAACATTTGGAGGTGTGCTTGCGGCTGGCTGTCAGCAGCTACTGTCCGGACAACGCGTCAATTCAGTGCAAGTCATCAAAGTAAACTCAGGTGATTACAAAAAATGTTCATAGTTCATTATGTTGTGCAATATTGACTCATGCGGTGATGCAAGGTACGTCAACATACATTGTACATATAAAGAATCCTCAATATATTTGAAAATAAATATGTTTCGTATTTTTCTAGTGGGTAGATCATTTTCACTTGGTCATTTTAGAAGTAGCTCGCATGCTGAAAAAGTGTGAGCACCCCTGCTGTAGAACTTATACCAACCTCATGACAATGACAACATCTGGTTTTCAAATTCTGGCTTCTGTGTATAAACTACTTTCAGTGTATAAAATAAAATAAAAAGTTTGAGGACTAAAAATGAAAAAAGTGCCAGTGCTGTGCGAGATCATTTCAGGAGTTTACCGTCCGATTGCACAGTCTTTTTCTATTGATCTATATTAATATATCTTTGTTGCCTGCTGAAACACTTTACAGAACAGGGGAGAGATGAGGAGCAGAACATTCATTCATCTCTGCAGCTGTTCTGCCACCTACACAGCAGCCGCGGCAGCAATCTGCAGTGATATCAAATGACCACACACCGAGTCAGACTGCTTTGACACATGCCGCAGTCTTTTTTGGAAACGTTCAAACTGACACATTATTAGAATAGATGCTTCAGCACCTTTGGTACAGTGAGCACAGACATTTAAATTTGATTCTCACCTGAGCTTCATATCAAACCTCTCCCTCTATAGAATTTACAATGATGAAGTGTATAATTGTACAATACATAGTCCTGCTAAGACACAATTAAAGGTCGAGTGTGGTAGATACAAATAAATGTATAAATAATAATTATTCGCATTTAATGTGGTAAAGAAATTTGAAATATACTTATTCTGGTGTGTTGAGATAGAATACTCACCAAATTGTTGTTTTAATTGCACTAATATCAACTATACATTCATGGGTCACGAGTCGGTCCTCCTCAAGGAGGCTACCAAGATTTCTACAGTGGCCCAGAATGGACAAACTTCACTTCTTTTGAGTTTAAATGACAACTGAAAGCCAACATAGGTTCTCAAAATGCTTGAAAAAGAACAGTTAGGTCAGGTATGCATCAAAATGTATAAAAAGCACTGGATCTTTATGGCATCTTAAATAATTATCTTTATATTTGAATATACACAGAAAAACCATCACTACGAGGGAACATTGTGCCTGTTCATTTGAGCCAGGACAAGTTTTCATCTGAAAAGGGTGATGCCTTTGGATGCAACAGATCCAGGGTCAGCTCAGTAAAGCATAATGTCTGAATGCTGGAAGAAGTATTGCCCCCTAATTGCACTCAAGAACATCCTTTTGATTCCTCTGCTATATGGACCAGAGAGGCAGTGACATAACATTGTGTTTGTCTGAGTAACAGACTAAGATTGTGCATTTGATCTGCCCCCATCCTTTTTCCTCATGAGACAAAAACAAGAAGAAGCCAAAATGTCAGAGAAACGCACTTTGACATGAGGCTTCAACTCTCTGAAGTCTGTCCCTTGTATGTCCGTTTTTGCATCTTTGATTTTGCCTTTGTATTTGTAACAGAGAGAATTGTTCACCATGCCCTGGTGTGGTATTTTTTTTAGCACATCTTCCCTTGGATATCTAGACTGTTGTTCACTTCACTTTGACAATTACATCAACATGTCAGGCCCACAAATACACAAACATCCTAAATGTGTAAATAAACTTGTATTTTTATATCAAAATGACACATACATGCTGAATGAATTGTTTTGAATGTTGAAAATGTTACAACATGTAAACTGAAATCTTCAACAGCTAATTTGAGAACTAATAAAACTATATATGATCATTTGTCAATGTCTCCATGTTTAGGCATTTTTGTCAGGTTATGTACAGTATTCTAGCAGTCCCAGAATTCAAAATATACACAATATAAAAAATATGAGAGTTTCTGCCCACCAGGTGGCAGTTATGTCAGGTTTTGTGGCTTGAGTCTGGTGGAAGGGGTAAAGTATAATTTGAAGAGGTCCAGAGCTGAAGAGCTGGTCTCCTGATACCTGGAACATGAACCAGCTTGTGTGTGGGTCACTGTCCGGGCAGAGCCAATGGTGACCCACGCTGACTCCTCTTCCTTTGGCCTCTTTGTGGTTGAGGGTTCAGGCTGCTCATTATCACTAGACATTAAGAAAAACATGTGTCATGTAAATGACTAAACAAAAAAATATAATTTGGATGAGGATGACATCTTTTTCAGATAAACTGTCAATCAATTTGAGGAAAGACTAAACAGTGTGTACAAACCTGTAAAGGCAGATTATTATTTATGTGATCTACTGTAAACACAAAGGATCCATGGCTACAGTACAACGTACATAACTCAGTAATGGTGGACTTCATGTCTGATCTATTGCAAACGCACAGGATCTATGACTACATGACACGGTTTTCAGATCAGTAATGGTGGACTTCATGTCTGATCTATTGCAAACGCACAGGATCTATGACTACATGACACGGTTTTCAGATCAGTAATGGTGGACTTCGCGTCTGATCTATTGCAAACGCACAGGATCCATGACTACATGACACGGTTTTCAGATCAGTAATGGTGGACTTCGCGTCTGATCTATTGCAAACGCACAGGATCTATGACTACAGGACACGGTTTTCAGATCAGTAATGGTGGACTTCGCGTCTGATCTATTGCAAACACACAGGATCCATGACTACACGATACTGTTTTCAGATCTGTAACGGAGTATTTACTTATGTGATCTACTGTAAACACACAGGAACAATACCTCCACTACACCGTTTGTCAGATCTGTAAAGGTGGAGTTACCTGTGATCTACGGTAAACACGCAAGATCAAGCTCATGTGTGATCTACTGTAAACACACAGGAACAATGGCTCCACTACACAGTTTACAGATCTGTACACATCTACATACATTTATATACATTTACAGAAGAGAGTGAAAACTTAGTCTTACCTCTGATTATCGACAAGAGGAGTCGTTGTCCTCCTCTTCACTCTCCGATGAGGACATGGACTTCATCTTCCTCACCCAGTCGATGGAATAAATCAATCGCCTGCGCGACGTTCATTGTGCGCCTCATCCGTTATCATCCACAAACCAAATCCTCCAAATTGCTAGAAAATACTGCTATAACTCGTCTCAGTCATACTCCGTCTCTCTCCTTCTCCCTCTGCTATTTACTGCTTCTTCCGCAGGGTTGAGTTCTCCTGCGACCAATTCCCGCGAGATTTTAGTGTGGTTTCATGGGAAATGTAGTCCAGAATCTAGCATTTTCCCCCTTTTGTAAAAGGATAAGAAATGACGAAGATATTGAGATAAACGCCCCCCCAGCATTTCATTTCTTATTTAGAAGGTTGATTTTTCTATGAGGTTGTAGCTTCTCTTCTGCCCTTTAATGTGGGGTAGACGGCAGCGGGAGAGGTGACCTCATTCTCCCGCAACTAGGTACGACAAATGGCATGCGACGATCATTGGAGTGATAATCGATCTGGACGGTGCAGATGACAGGGAGGAGCACCTTCATAATAATGTGATTTAAATGACAGATCAAGAGGACTCTTACTTCTTTGAGGGAGACCACACCGATAAGGCGTCCGATGCTGGTGACATAGGCGTGGTCCAGGCCCAGCAGTGAGAAGATGGTGTGAGTCTGCAGAAGATCAAAAACACAGATGGTCAGAAACAGTAAAAGCAGAACAACCACTGACATTTAAGTGTTGTGATCCATCTTTAGAAGAAAATGAGGTTCAGATAGGGAGATGCTCCACTGACTTCAATTATCCAACAACGAAAACAAAATTCACAGTGGATTCATTAAACTGGTTGAACATTCAGTTTAATGGCATAAAACCACTTTGGGAAATGGAGAGAGAAGGGTTCAAGAATCTGCCATTTTGCAAGGTTAAGGGCAAGAAATGAAAACAGGCAATCAGACACTGGAGCATTCGGTAACAGAGTTCTGGAAACAGTTTTGTAGTACATCTGTAAGTGGAGGCCTATGTAACCCATTTTTAGATGTAAAACAAAACTGTGTAATTCACATCTCAAAAAAAATCAGACTGAAAAACAACTTGAAATAATAAATTAAGTGAATAACACTAAGAAAAATATTGAGAATAAGAGCAGCAGATCACCTAGTAGCTGCAATATAATGCCAGTCACTACTGTGTAACCGTATGTGGCAACTGTGGCAATACAAAAAAATAACAATTTTAAGTGAGCTTTTTTTAGTAAAAGATAAAAGACTAAAGAGTTTAAATCGAAAGGTTATCCTTCAATCGCCAACTTTGAAAGGAAATTCATCAGGAACTTCAGCTCGGTCGCCCCTCCCCTCCACGCTCTAACCTCCTCCAAAGTGCATTTTGGGTGGAGGCCAAACAGGCTTTTCTACGCCTCAAGACTTCCTCTTCCACCGCACCCGTCCTCATCCCTCACCCACAACGGCAGTTTGTGGGTGAGGTCGACGAATCCAATGGAGGCGTGGGGGACATCCTGTCCCAAAGGTCACCCCAAGACAGTTGTCTCATCCCTACACCTTCCTTTCCAGGAAATTGAAATTTTGTGTTTATATTTTGATAGTTAGCGAGTCACAGAGCTCCTCATTGATTTGTGTTTATATTTTGATAGTTAGCGAGTCACAGAGCTCCTCATTGATTTGTGTTTATATTTTGATAGTTAGCGAGTCACAGAGCTCCGAGTTTTTTTCTTTGACCAAGTCAAATAAAGACTTTGACAAAACATTCCTTCTCCTTCTCGTGCAGTTGGGTTCAGTCATTGTGCGTGATCGTTCCTAACAGTGCTGCACAAACTAAGTAGCTCTGCCAAGATCAATGTGCAGTATGTCAGCTAAGTGCTGATGCACACAAGGAATCACAGTCTTTCCAATTCCGAGGCATCACTGTTTTGCCAGTGCAGATGAGCAAGAACAGAAATGCCTCAAGTAAGAAAAGATAGCCCCACACACACACACACACACACACACACACACACACACACACACACACACACACAAATGTTTAATATCAGTATTTACAGTCAGACCTTATGCAGTGATGTACGTTCCACCAGCTGAAATGGGGCGGGGTCGATCTTGCAGTTGTTGAAGTTGACCTGCTCATCAAGCTGCTTCTCCTCCCACTCTGCAATCTGAACAACACACAGAGGGATGAAAGAACGAGAACAACATCAGGTAACAAAACAAGCAACACGACAGGACTGCCTTTCGACAGCTGACTGTCGATGAATGAATAAAAAGACCATCAACGTGATGAAAATGACTTGAGTTCTGTATCAGTGAAAATATCGTCTTGCAAAGTGAATCACTGGCACATAAAACCTGTGTGCAGATTGTGTGACGCTTGTAAACAGATGTGCCGTCAGACAGCAAAGGCTTCAACTGATCCCAAACCACCTCCGATCAAATCACCTCCCTCTGACAGACAATCCGTGGAGCATTCATTGGACTGATTGACTCTATAAATCACGATGAGACGACGTTAAGAAGAGTGAAGATGGTGGATGCTAAACTAGAAAGGGAAACGCAGCGAGAGGCGATGACACGGCTGACAAGCTGCATGAGAGTGATCGAGGATTCTGAGAGAAATGAGAAGATGGAGGTGGAAAATGTGGGGAATGTGCAGCTGACAGAGGAAATGAGAGGTGGTGTTGATGGATGAATTATGAATGCTGTCATATCCAAAAATATAAGACTCCAGGGTCATTCTTCTGTCTGCGGATAGTGAGGAAAAGCAGAGTGTCTCTCAAAGTGGTTGTATCAAGCATAAGCTAAGGTTTAGTTTAACAAATGCATTTATTGACACAATCAGACTGTTTTCATGGAACCTTTACATGGTGCAGGTGTGACAGTCACAAAATTGATGCACGCATGTTTGTTAACGTTAGTGTGGAAGTGATATGAATGTCTGACCTTTTCAAAATCTTTAACAAAACCTAAACCAAAGAAGAGATTTCTCCATTCCTCCACCGCCTCATCTGAACGTGCGTCTAGTCAAACTGAGCTTAGTTTTTATAGAGTCTGTAAACTATTCCTGAATACAGTCAATGATGATGCCTTTTTCACCACAGAGAAGAAAGTAATGTTTGTGTGTCATGAAGCAGGATTTGAACAAACGGTGCGCAGAACTTTGTGATATGAAGTGGTGAAATGAATAATGCAGCCTGATACCCCTCACTTCAACCTTCCCTTCACAACAACACAG
Source organism: Chascanopsetta lugubris (assembly GCA_016785325.1). Classification (NCBI taxonomy): domain Eukaryota; kingdom Metazoa; phylum Chordata; class Actinopteri; order Pleuronectiformes; family Bothidae; genus Chascanopsetta; species Chascanopsetta lugubris. The sequence continues at coordinate 31,249 of JAFBJT010106672.1, forward strand.
AGACCCTACTTTTGCCTTCAGTTATCATTCAAACTGGACAGATGTTTAGTTACTTCATTCTGGGCCACTTCCTGGTTCTGAGACATGGTATTAGAAAGGGACAGTTTGGCTTCTGGTTTGTACATTGAAAATTCAGAGCTGTCATCTGATGAACTGTCAGCACATCGAATGACAGATCAAAACATTTCATTGAAATCATCATTACTTCAACTGTGACATTGACATTTCTTCAAGTTCCTCAATAAGACGAAGACCGTCCATCTTACCTCTCTTATGGTCATGTCGTCCTCCATATCTCCGTCGTCCTGCATGGAGGAAGGAACAGGTCATTCAGTACACAGACCAAAGACATGGATCGAAGACCAACACAAAGGGCAAACCACAACTGTACAAATAATGATGAAAAGCATGTCGCTCAGTAGTTTGTCTCAACAAACACATATTTGTGTTCAGCTACTGTAGAAGGACACACTGAAGAGACATAATGAGCGATGACTTACATCACGCGCTCTCTACAGTGGCACAGTGTTGAGATTGATGGAGTGAAATGGGATGAGCGACTAAAGGAGTGACTGCGCTACGTTTAATGAGTGCGGAGGATGTGATGTATGAGATGTCAGAGCAGATGATTATTATAATCATGGATCTACGATGCTCTCTGTGCTCACCGCTAAAAAAAACCTTTGAAGAGTGAAGGTGAAACTCGCAGCCTTCCTTTTCACACAGAAACTGGAGCAGACCTCAGAGCTCCAAGTATAAAATACACTCCAAGCAAGTGTGAGGTAACGTTTAGTTTGTGTGCGACGGCCTGGTTTGTGTCTGAGCACAGGTATTCACTTTCTCCTGACTGAATGTGGGGAACACATACATGTGAGAGTTAGAGAGAAAAGGAGGAGAAGGATCAAAGACTGAGTGTGTGCTGTGCCCCCAGGGCAGGTGGGAGTCCTGAGCTCATTTATCTTTACTGCTGTGATGCCCGACTCGTCGATAACCCTGGAAACTGTTGCTGCAGAGGAACAAAGAGGCGCCCTCCTGCAGCATCATGCAGACAGAGACCACCCTACCTCGAGTAGACCAGACACGTGTGCGCGCAGGCACACACACACACACACGCACACACACACACACACACACACACACACACACACACACACACACACACACACACACACACACACACACACG